>MQRK01243589.1:1774-13838 GCA_001938485.1 Girardia tigrina
TTTTAGGTGATCGCGACCGTTGCTAGGGAACCAGGAACCAATCAGAAGCGTTTCTAAGGTGATCGCGACCGTTGCTAGGGAACCAAGGAGCCAATCAGAAGCGTTTCTAAGGTGATCGCAACCGTTGCTATGGTAACCGTGACCGTTGCTAAGGTGATCGCGACCGTTGCCATGGTAACCGTGACCGTTGCCATGGTAACCCCGCGTGGTAACTGGTTACGTAACCATGGCAACCACGGTAACTAGGGACGACCCCCCCGGGGGGGTAGTGCCGCCGAAGGTACATTTCTCCCCTACTATAATTATATCCACTTTATTAATAATTATATTCACTTTATAAATAATTATATCCACTTTATTAATAATTATATCCACTTTATTAATAATTATATCCACTTTATTAATAATTATATTCACTTTATAAATAATTATATCCACTTTTTTAATAATTATATCCACTTTATTAAAAATTATATCCATTTTATTAATATTTATATCCAATTCAATAGTTAACTAATACTTTATCTATTTGAATTAAGGAAATCATTAAAATATTCATCCCAATATGAAAAATAATAACAACATCAACAATGTCACAGTTTCTGATCAATGGTTAAGGGCTAGGAAGAAAAGAATCCCATTAACTTTAGAAAAGCTAAGACTAACTGAAACCATGGATGAAAAGGGCGACTCGGTATCAATAATATCTTAGCGATTAAATTTATCTAAATCAACTGTATATAAAAAGTTAGAAAAAATCTATTTATGCAAGGAGCAAGGTAAAAACGTATCTGGGTTGATAAAAAAACCTGGCCCAAAGGTAATGGAAGCCAATGAAAAAAGTATGATTTTTTCCGATATAGTTCAGGAAGATAATGAATGGACACAGCAAGGAATGGTTTCCAAACTGAAAGAAAATCATATCTTTGTGTCTCAGGCGACTGTATCAAACTGCCTCAAAAAATTAGATATCACCAGAAAACGTTTCGTTACGTTCAAGTGTTGTCTTAAATGATGAACTGATACACAAAAGAAAGATTTATGCAAGAGAGTTTCTAAGAGATATGATTAACAAGCGCTTGTTTTTCTTGGATGAAACAGGCTTTAATCTCCATATCTCTAAGTCATATGGATATTCTCCTATAAACGTTGATGCGATAAGTCATGTTCCTTCAAACCATGGAAGAAATCTTTCTTTGTTAGCAATAATTTCAGATGTCAAAGTGATGAATTACAAGTTGTTGAGTGGTCCAATACCGAAAATTTTTTAGCTTTTCTTAATGATTGTTTTTTACAAAATATTTTTGAGCCAAATTCGATTTTAATCATGGACAATGTGAATTTCACCATTCTGATAGTGATAGGTTTTTACAAGAAAGGAACATTAATTTTAAATATCTCCCTTCATATAGCCCTTCTCTAAATCCTATTGAAGAAGTCTTTAGTGCTCTCAAAGCAAGATACACCTCTTACAGACCAAGCCCAACATCTATAAATGAGATGTGTGAATTATTGAACACTCTAATTTCCTTCATGAACGACAATGATTCGTTTAATTTCCAGAATTTATATTTTCATATGCACGAATTTGTCAGAAAAGCATACAATGGAGAGCAATTTTAAATAAAATCTTACATGATTTTTTTGTTTCTATTTTAATATACTTGTAAAATTTTGTATGGTATATCATACATAAGAGACTTTTACTAAAAACTAGTGAAAAATATTAGAATTATGGCTTAAAAGCATATATTTTTGAAACAAAAATGAATTAATACTATATATCTAAAAATATTATAATTTTTAATAAAATGGATATAATTATTAATAAAGTGGATATAATTATTAATAAAGTGGATATAATTATTAATAACCTTGTAAATGGATTCAATGTATAATAATGTCTAGTGTACAATGGATGCTTCACTCTACCTAATCTGGAATTATTTGTAAAAATGACTTTTGTTTAGCTACCAAAATCGAGTCTTATTTCGATTTTAATTGTGATTCAGCGTGTCGACTATCTTTAGTTGACAAAATAGGCATTTTCAACCTAAAGAATGTAACATTTCAATAAAAGAAGAAAAATTGTCTTTTGGATTGCTTTGAATATTCTACGTGTGAAAATGGGATGCAGTCAAAATAGCGACATTAATAGTTAAATCGTTTAATTAGTATTATTTTAAATTCTTAGATTTTAAAATAAATTTAAATATTTTATTTTAAATTCTTTCAATTCATAAATAATTTTAAAAATGGGAGTTTGAAAATTAAAAAACTTCCCGGAATTGTAGAGGATACACTGGTTGGAATTAATGTGAAATTTCACAAGTTTTGAGTTCTGTAGTGAATCTTCGAGGTACCATTAGACAGAAACGAAAGGTTAATTACAATTATTCTTCAACATCTAATTGTCTCCTTTAAATTTGAAACTTACTGTAAATCAACTACCATTTTTACTGTATGATAGTGGTCAATGTGATGTTAATAGAATAATTATTTTTACTACCTATCTATTTCTTAAACGTCTACCCTGTTTTATGGTTATATGGTACCACTGCTTACTTAGGTGCCACCTTATTAAATTTTTCTAGACCCTAAACTTTTATGTTTTTTCTTCTTAGGTGCCATCTTATTATATTTTTTTATACTTTTTTAAATTTCTTAATAAATTTTTTTAATTATGTTTTTACTAATGTTTTTTTATGCTTTTTTAAAAATTTTATTTTTAAATGAAAATTAGTTTTACTTTACCATAAAACAGGGTACTCTAACAATGTCAAGTGCAAAGCAAAAGACTGGAAAGGATTCAGTTCTAGTTTCTGCCATCAAAAATGTCTTCAAGAAGACCACTATAAATTTTTATCCTAATGAACACGAAGACGTTGAATATGTAGTTATTGAGGAAAGTGATGAAGAATTTGAAGAATCTAAAGATGAGGTAGATGAAGATTAAGTGAGCAGCTCATTGATGTTTTGTTGGATGAAAATAATTTTGGTAGCTAAGATGAAGATTATGATGATTAAAAAATATAATTGAAAAAGATGGAAATTTTTTTTGAATTTTTGTTTCGTTTTACTAAGGTGCCACTTTTAACTAAGGTTCCACTGTTTACTAAGGTACTTTCGGGCTAAAAATTTATCTTTTAAAATCTACTAAGGTGCCACCATATAACCATATAACAGGGTAAATGAATCCAAACAATTGATGTTAGAAGGCCCATTTAAAGTGTCGCCAGCATTTTTACACTGGTTTTACAATACATGTTTTAATTAAAAATAAATTATTACTATGTATATTCTTCTATTTCTAAAAATACAATCCATCTATCGTAAATGTAGAGGTGAATCAAAATTCTGAAGCTCGAGATTTATTCTAAAGGTATCCAAATAGATTTTGAATTAGCTTCTGAAAATTCCATATCAAAGACATTTTATTACAGTCATATTGCTGGGATATTCTCTTTGCAGAAAAATACAGGATTAAGGATTAAAGATATATTTGCGTAATAGTGAAGATGCCATTGCATCACTTTTTTTGAAATAAATGATGTAAACGATACTTTTGACTTCTTGCAGATTATCCATCTTAACTATTACCTTTAATACCTTTATGAAGATAAGTATTTAGGTAGAAGAAATATAAGAGATGTGAAGAATTCCTCTTTTCACTATAGAGATGTCGATTGCACAATCAAACGAAGAATACGGAATACCTCACATAAAATACCATCTTGAATTCTAAAATGTTGTCTTCCAAAGTTCATAAGAATTGTTGCTCTATTCAGTTAAATTATTAATTGAGGCATCACAACAAAGGAAATATCTTCAATAAACCAAAACACGCCATTTGTAAGACAAATGTTTATTTTTTAGCTCAATTAATTTCTATGGTTTCAACCGTCATCGTTAAATAAGTAAATTATATTAAAATTTAAAAGAAAAATATTCAGTTCAAAAAATTAAAATTATGGAACCATAAGTAAAAGAATCACTTTCGTACAATAAAACCAGAATCAATAGAATTTATGATAGTTCTTAGAAGTCGCTGTTTATAACTTGGAAATAAATGTTTCATAATTGTGAGGAATATTTTGAATGTTTGATGTTTTGTGTTTGAATGTGTATGTTGATTTGGAAATGTGTCTCTACTACCCAGATGGATGATTAATATTTTAATTTTTATAATCTGAAAATATGTAATTTTGAAATTTATTTCTAATTTAAAATAATTGTAAAATTTTAAAAAGTTAATTAATTTGATTTACAATTTTTAAATAAATAAATTGAATTGATCTTTTTTAAATAATTAATAATCATTTTAATTTTTAACCAATAAAATTTTGAATAAATATTTTAACAATTTATGTAATTCTCCATTTGCTCAGAGAATAAGATTAAATTCATTAATTAATTAGACGGATGCAAACTCACGAAAGCCTGAGGACAATCAAATTTGACGTAATAATTAAAGTATTAAAAGTCATATTGGTGTTCTTAATAAAAATTTTATAGATTTTATTTTTAATTGTATTTTTTAAATAATCACTATTTAAAAAATGAAATTATAAATAAAAAGGTTAAGTAAACTAATTTATATCATATTCAACAAATAACTAATAAGTATGGTCATGCTTCGCGGTATTAAACGGATATTTGTGAGATGTTTGCACTTCTGGGCGTTATTTTGCTGATAGAAATCATGAAAGAAATCATCAAGAATTATCTGTCTTCATCTTAGCTTTTTAAGACTCCGACAGTACCACAATTATTCAGTAAAGATCATTTCGTTGTGCTTCCTCCTTTCCCTTACTTGTCATTTCGATACGACATCAGAACAATATTTCCTTATGGAAAGTACGATTTCATAAGATTTCACGAAAATATAAAATTCCCAAACTAAAAATTAATCTATTTAGTTTTATTGGAAAACATTTTGACCGACAATGTTCATAGAACACAATATATCCGTCAAACAATCGATTGAATCGATCTTAAGGTGGATCAAATTCGTTATACATTATTATTCGCTATATTTTATTAGGATCGATTTTTAATAGTACTATTTTCATACTTACTTCAATGCAATCCAAACTTGATCAACAATCAGACCTGATTTATTTATATATTTCAATTACACTTTTGTCAGTTTTTGACAAATCGGCAGCCAATCAGAACTTGGCCAACAGAATTGAGTGATCTGCAGTATTCTTGGAATTACTTACGCGGATCAATATTTGTGATCAACTGAATAGAATGAGTGATCTTAAAATATTTCATAAAATCTATTTGAATAAGTATTCGGCAACAAAAATAATCTATTGTTGTAATGAAAATACAATGTATAAACTAACTTATACTTATCATAATTTACTTATTTGTATTATACATATGGACTGAATGCGAAAAATATTACTACCTTTAAAATCCTCTATCTGCAAAACTATGTTTGATTGAAAAAATACCGACTGTTTTGAAAAATGTGTTTAATTCAAAATAATTTTAGTAAGCTAAGAAAGATTATTTTTTTCATAAATTCTGCGAACTTTTCCGGAATGCCTGCCATTAGACTTGCAATAGTAGTTCCTGTCACGTTTTTGGCTGCATTATTCTGCTTCTTCCGAAAATCTACAATTGTGTGTGTCCTCTTGTTTGTCGCCTTTAATTACCTTTTCACCAGGGCACAATATCTTTCCAAAGGACGAACCTCTGGAAAATTTTGTGGGTTTGCCTCTCTTTGCACCAAATCGACGTTATTACCTTACAATAGTGGCACAATACCAAAATCCGGTCAAAGGAAAGTAAGACCTCCGTGCTGACTTATGAATGGTAATAAACGCTTTTGCAAGCACTCTTTCACAGAGACTTCTGTGTTTATTGTGCTAGATTTCAGACACTAATATTTTTAATTCAAAGGTAAGGCATTTTGTTCGAAGATACTTTGATAGCTACCGGTAAATATTTATGGTATCAAACCTATTGTAAAAATCGATGAAAGCCTGTTTTCACATAAGCCAACAAATTATAGAGTACGAGCTACTGGAAAATATTGCTTATTGAGATTGAAGACAATTTCAACACTATTTTCAGGATGCATTGGGAATGTTCCTGGTCACCAATTCAAACTTTATTTGTTTTTAATCTAGAGATAAAGCAACATTTCTTCTGAAGAGGTGCGGGATTATAGATCATTAACCCATCATTACTTTGGTGTTTGAATTGTTATAAAACTAATTTACTAAAACATTCTCCAGAAAAATTATATTTAGTTCAAATGACTTTTTGAATGTATAATTTTTTTCTTTTAATAATTGACTAATCCTTTAAATATAAAAGTAATTCTATAGAAATTAAATAAAACAATTTAAAATTATTTGTTTATTGGTTCAACTAAATCAACAGTAAAGTTTCTTTATCATTTGCAGATCTTCAGCAATGGTATTATGGTTATATGGAATCATTTTACCATCCAACGTTGTCATTGTATACCTCTGGCCAGGACACGGGAAAGATTCGCTTGGGTAATGCATGACACTGTTTACCTTGTATGTCACATCTTCTTGGCAGCTCTGACATTTTGTAAACGCATGACAAACTATATCAAATTAAAATAATATAAATAAATCACATTCTAACAATTATTATCAATGAGATTCCAATGTATTTTCACATATTTATCTCTGTCGTTTCTCATTTGTGTATGCATAAATCCAGTTGCATGAATGAATTCGTGTTTAATTGTTCCTTTTGAATATAAACATCCAGGATTCTGCAGATTTAAATCCTGATATTTCCTTTTGGTATAGTCAATCATTCCAACATGAGACCAACAACCCGCCTCATTAGACTTGACATTTATATAATAGTCTCTATTATCTTCTATATATTTTACACATCCCAAATCTCTTGATAGTTCCTTCATTGATTCTCTCACAATTCCTTTTTTATCCTCAGCTATTTTCAATGTCCATTGTGATTAAGAATTTTAAATAATTATATCTTACGAAAGCTTTGATGGAAACCGAATTTCACAACATTATTAGTCCACTTTTTGGCATTTCTGTCATAACCTCTGTACTGTAATATGTAATAATAGAATTAATCTTTTATAAGATGGACAATAAATAATAAAAAATCGATACAGTATACCTTGCACTGCGCGGGAGTTACGTTGCTTAAAAACAAACCCAAATAGTTTTTAAGAAATATAACTGGAACTTAAATTCTTTTGAAATTTCTTTTAAAGCCGTGCTCAAAGAAACTTTACCAGAACAGTCTAAAATTAGACTCTAACAAACTCAATCACCTTATATCAAAACTACACACAGAGAACCTACGCATTTCGAGGGATTACTTAGCATTAATGTTTAAGTGAAAATATGAATTAATAATTCATAAATCGATAAAGATCTGTAATTAAACTTACTCCGTTGATCTTCATATGATCATGTGTATCCAAGACCATGTCATCAACTGTTATTGCAAAATTTCGCTTTAATTTCTGAATAAATTTAAAGTTTTTCTTTCCCTGTGAACGCAAAATCCAACCGCTTCCCTGCAACCGCAACCGGCCTCGACGTATTCAAGAACTATGGCACTCGCAACGAGAAAGATTAGAAACGTTTTGTTCATTATTTCTAGTTTGTTTCAGTTGGGGAAAGTGTCACTATTTATATTTTTCAATGTTTTTTACAATTTTACCGGAAATGGAAAATCAAATAAAAATAAATAGTAGTTTGTTTCTGGAATACAAAACTAAGTTTTTGAAAAATTGTAATACATTTACTTCGGTAAATATTTCGTTAAGAGTATTGAATGTTTATTTTGTCAATCGCTAATGAGAATATGCTTTCCATACAAATTATGTCTCTTGATACTTTCTTGAATATTATTCATTAATACACTATTAAGTGAAGGGGTATGAAGTATTTTGGTGGGTTACAATAACATCCTAATAATTTATCATCCGACACTGGATCAATGAATTCATTTTATATTATTTGTTAAAAATTTATAATGAGGAGACCCAAAATTTTGATTTTCCCATAACCATAACGTGTGACGCTTGCAAGTCATGCTCCGCCATGAAAAATTTTTGAGGAGAGAACAAAGCAAATTGTTGTGTAAAGAAAAGGATTTACTCCAAATGCTCAGTCAAAGGAAGTGATCAATGAAGAAAATATATGAAAAAGAAGAAATTCTTCTGGACCAATATCGACTGACATATTTGAATCGAATTCTCGATGACGGATAAAGATTAGCATATTGAGAAAACTTAAAAAAAGATTCGAAGATCGAGATGCCCATGCAGTTGAAAGGAGGAATGGATTCCAAAGTCGAAAAATGATTTATGGAGGAATTCAAAAAAAAGGACATGGAAAATGAGATTGACAATGGCTCTAAATTTAAGCCGTAAAAGAGCAGAAAATTCTCATGAACTAAATTAAAATGTGATTCATTTTTTTTTAAATTCAATCTAGCTAGGACAAAAATGTAATTTCAAAGAAGTCTCTTAATTAGAAAATTAGTTACTTATAATTGAGGAAAAATATGATGAAAATAGCATATTGTTTTGGAGGATGACTTAATGACTAACATATTTTCTTCTCCAAATGCTTCGTTTGAAATTAAACCCAAGAAACGGTTAAAGATGATTAGTCTACTGAAGGTTAAAACATTTGAAGAATCCATAAAATAGTTTGAAAATTGTAGAAAAACGTTTATAGTAACGATAAAAAATAAGGATGCTTCTCAATAGGGTAAACTTTTATATTTGAAACAATCGTGGGTTGGAGAGTCTTTTCAATTGATCGAGAATATTGAGTTTGCTCCTGATGTCATCCAGGCTGCACTGAGAAGACTGGTAGAGAGATACAGGAGGAAATCAGAGGTATGTAGAACTGAGTTCTGATATAATCCGTTTATTTTCTCTTGAAAAATATTTCTTTAAAATTGATCATAGAACAGTAAATCATCAAGAATACAAGGCTTATGCCATAACTAGAATGTGGAGTAGAAATTAAGTATATAATTGAAGAACGGTTGCAAAGAAGTGGAAGCATTTAAAAGAAATAGAATTGTCGTTAATCGAAAAAAGATCTGGAATTGATGGCTTGATTAGAGCCGACAACCTCCAATTGCATCAGGCGACCATAGAAATTACAGTTAAGGAAAATGATTCAATCCCATGATTAATTTTTTTTGGATGGACTTGAATGGGAAGAATTCCGACAATGAGTGCAAATCTAATTTAAACTCTGTATTTCACAGAAATATTTTTAGAAAACGTTTTGCGAAATTTCTAGGAAATTGAAAATTTTAACGATTCTGTTGAGAACACGAGAAAAGAATGAAATTATGGAGATATGTAAGTCGAGTATAACTCATAATGGAGAACTCTACGAAGTTAAATTGCATTTTGTCGGCTAGACAAACAATTTACCAGGGAGTAAGAAATCGTCTCAAAGAAGAAATGAAACTTTTAAAAAGAGATTCAAAAGGAATTCGATGTTGTGATTTGATTTTGATTGCTAACGATAAACAAGACTGATTTCGAGCCGACAAGAGATGATAAATCCAATGAAAGAAACATTGACCCATCACGATTATGACTTTTTACCTGCCGACGAAACATATTTGTTCACTTTTTCAATATATGGGTTTTATCGATGTATTGTTCTCGTCAGAAACCTTCAAGCAAATCGATCTAGTTTGAAATAGATTCCAATCTAGTTTTTCATTAAATCAGCACCATCCGAACACTAATTAACCACTGACTGCATCAAAGCGACTTGTCGAGCAGATTTCTTATCGATCCAATCATTCACCATTCCTTTCAATTCGTTCACAGATCGAGCCTTAATCTCCATCGATGTATTTTTCCTGAATTCCCAAATCAAATTCTCAATCGTCTGTTAATACTTCATTTCTATTCGAATCATCATGTCGATTCGCTGTCTCAACAAGAAACAATAGCTCATTTGTTTCTCGAGTTCGAGATTAATCTGATTGATACAATGATGGGATTCAAGAAATTCCTCATTCAATCGTCCACGATTGTTTTCAAATAATTTATGCAATTCATTTCGTGCCACATCAATTTTTTCATGATCCGCAGAATTCAGTATTCTAAAGCTCGATCAACCTTCAAACATTCTACATTATAAAATAAAATTTTGTTCAATTTTGTAACTAATCAAATGTTGATACATGGCTTGACATTTCTGTGCTCGGCCCATGATTTTTTCCAGTTCTTTCAGATATTCGATTTGTTATTATAAACCTTGTTTTTTATTTTAAAAATAATTTTAAATCATTATTAAAAATCATTTGTTCAAATAATATTTATTTAAAAGCATTTTTTTAATTTTAAAAATACCCAGCAGTCATGTACAGAATGATTTTTGTTCCTCGGCTAATCGGTTCGCTTTTGTTGGATTTCACGGTGAACATCAGATTTTGTAATTAACATACCGCATACGTATTTTCTTTTTTATTTAGTTATTTATGTTGTGCTTCTTTATTGTTTTTAATTTTCTGTTAATTATTATTTAATCATCATTGACTTTCTAAGGCGTACATAAGGGGGTAACCTCTCTAACATAATCGTTTAAAGAATATTCTGGCAAAATGGAGCATTTAAAATCGGGTATTTTGTGTTTTATAGTACAGTGAAACCTCTCCATAAGGTACACCCAATATAAGATACAGCTCCATATAAGGTACGGAAATATTTTTTTTGTATTTCACTGCATAAAGTGACTTAGAATCCTCTCTACATTGGGTACACCACCATAAGGTACAGGTTTAATAAGAAAATCAGCAAAATTTTGTTATTATAACTCTTGTTTTTTATTTTAAAAATCATTTTAAATCATTAATAAAAATCATTTATTTAAATAATATTTATTTAAAAGCATTTTTTTAATTTTAAAAATACCCGGGGTCACACGGAAGATCGGCCTTTTTAACACCCATAAAAAGAAGCAATTCTTCGAAAAAGATTGAAAGAAAAAAGATAGATTTGAAAACAAAGATAAAAATCATACAATTTGTCGAGAAAGGAAACAGTATAAAGTTTGCTCCAAAGGAATTCATTGTTTTGAAAGGCACAGATCAAAAAGCATTGGAAAAGAAAGAAATTATAATTAGAGAGTTTGAGTCGAGAAGGTCGCTAAAAATAACAAGAATAATTAAACAAAGCGACGTGAACATTATTTTATGGAGATGGTTTGCCAATGCTAAGTCATTGGTTTATCCAGTTGGTTTATTGTCGATATCCAATGTTATTTTATGAAGATTATGATTTTTTCGACATATTCAATATGGATGAAAGTGGATATATGTTCAGATTTTTACCGGATACGACATTGTCTAGATCTAGAGATATTTGTTAAGGTGGAAAATATGCTAAACGACAGATTAATAATTGTTTTAATGTGTTCCGTATTGGGTGAAAAACTCCCTCCAATTATAATAGGGAAATCAAAATTACAAGATGTCTAAGAAATATTATTTTTCTAAGCTAAACGTTAAATATTGGTCTAGTTCAAAAGCCTGGATGACCACAACCTTATTTAATTCGTATCTTAGAGAATTGGATGACTATTTTAAGAAAAGAAATAGAAATATACTTTTATTTCTGAATAATGCACCAGTGCATTTAATTGATCCTGAAAATAAACTAACAAATATTAAGCTAAACTTCCCCCTCCTAATTTAACCAGTGTGTTACAACCACTCGATGCTGGAATGATAAGGAGTTTAAAGGCATATTGCAGAAAGTATCAGATTTTAACTTTATTAGAAAAAATTCAAGATAAATTGCATGTATCTGAACTCGCTAAGAAAATGAATATTTTTGATGCGATTAAATTTTTGTCTAGTGCTTGGAACGATATAAAGCCTGAAACTATACAGAAGTGCTTTAAAAATTGGGGATTTTCAAAAAATACTGATATCGCTAAATATGATTTAAATGAAATAGAAAATCAAGTGAATGAACTTGCCGAGATAGCAGAAAATATTGGGATACAGGGTAAAAATTTGATATTCGAAGAAATTA
>MQRK01243593.1:0-24255 GCA_001938485.1 Girardia tigrina
ACGCTCTTTGTCACTTACGTCGAAATCTCCACTTTTGAAACGTTTATACCAGTTCTGGCAAGTCTGTTGAGTTGGTGCATGTTGACCATAAGTTTCTTCAAGAAGCCGAAAACTGTCTGTAGCTTTTGTCTTTTGATTAAAGCAAAACAGTAGTGCTTCTCGCAAATGCTGTTTTGTTGGTATGAAAGTTGTCATGCTAAAACGTGATTAAAAATATGTTTATAACGCATTTAAGGTCAATGACCTACTTAATTTTAATGCCTCGATTTCAGCACTTTAAAAATCTGTACGTACGACTGTAAAATAATGATTATTACAAAGGTTACACCATCTCTTAGAAAATCCAAAAAACTAAGTTATACACCTAATATGATCACAACCATGAACAATGATAAAAAAACAAAAACTTGAAATTCATATATATTTCCCTAAAAATACTTTACATTTTCTTGAAAAATTAATAAACAAATGAATTTAATTTCAAATAAATTTGTAAACAAATTATATTATCAATATCCATAAAAGATAAAAAAAATTATATAAATATATTTTTAATTAAAATTTCTTGCTCGTTAAATTTTAATTATTGATTGAAATTTTCTTTTTCTTAAAAAAAATCAATAATAATAAAAATAAATTATAATTGAATCATATAACGGACAGTGAACGTCTTAAAACAGAGCTAATTAATTGGTACACGTATTAGCAACCAGTTCAAGAACCACCGGAACTAAATGATGGTCAAATAGGAAGTTGGGCCCAATATCAATCTTCTACCAGTGTTTCGTGAGCTGGTATCCATTTGTCACAGAAAAGAAAGACAAGTCCGGTAGTTAGAAGATGGTCAGATGATGTTTGCTCACTGCCTGTCAGGACTGCCTCGCGCGCACGAATTGAGGAATTCAACGCTTCCGGACCCTAACAATGGTCAGATTGTCATTCTTTAAATGAAATATAATAACTCTGCATTTTGCAAATCGAATTTTAACAATAAATTTTGCAATTATTTATTCAAGGAAAACTGATAAAATTTTGATGGAAAAATGTTATATATATATATATATATATTTATTAAAAATTAATTAAATTTTGTTTTAATTAATAAAATATTATTAAAATATATTTACAAAGAAAATTGATAAAATAAAATAAAATTTTTAGAAATTTTCTAATGTTAATGAAAGTTTGTGAAAACAAAAACTGAAAAAAAATACGAAAAAGAACAAGAAGAATAAGAAGAACAAGAAGAACAGAAAGGAAAAAGCGAAAAAGTAAGACGAAAAAAAATTTTCAAAATAAAATCTCGATAATTGTAGATAGAAAAATGGGTAAATTGATAAATTAATCTCAAATGATGGCTCAATTAATTGAATGCTACATAACCCCAGAATCAAACGAATCACTGTATAGTTTTCTTATAACTGACATTAGAAGAGCTCTCGTTATTTTTCCTCCTAAAAAAAAGAATCATTCAACACTAACATGGAGATTTGTTCAACCAGTCTAACGAGCAACGCTCATTTACAGATAAAATATCCAGCACCTGAGCAGTGTTGATGGATATTTTATAATTGCTGGGTGTTTGGAGTCAGTTTCGACGCCAATTTTCGAGAAACAAAGCTATTTAAGCTGTAATTAGAAGATGAATGACGATTGGTATTTTTATTATTAAGCTAGACATTAATAATGAGTTGGTTATTGTTGAATTTTCATTATTATTCTTCTTTTTCGACAAAAATAAGTATTATTTTTTTGCTCTTTCGGTTTATTTTTTCGGTCTTCTCTTTTTTACAAGTTTCTGTTTGTGAGGGATTTAAAATTTGGGTGATTAAAAAAGAGTCGTGGGTTTTTGTTACTCGTATTTTTGCTTGTAAAATTGTTTTCTTAATGCAAAAAATAGGAAAAAAAAGTTTTGGTTTCAATTTGATGGAAGAAAAATCGTATTTGTTTCAACCAAAGATGTTAGTGAAAGATGTTTTCCTTTGGGTGACGGTCTTTGAAAGAGTTAAACAATCTCAAAAAATAACTAAGAACAAAAATGGATTTTACACACTCATTCTTAAAATATATAAAAATAGTTGAAGCACTATTATTTTTTTTTGAAAATGCAAGAAATTAGAACCGTATCATCAGAAATAATCCTCTCAGAAATATTGATCATTTAATGAAGTCACAATGTTTTTAGAGACGGGAAAATTAGAGGTAGACGAGGAAAGTAAAATCAGCTAGGGCAATGTCAGGTGAATATGGTGGTCATGGAATAACCTCCTATCTCAGGTCAAGAGAGATTTATATGGCTGATTCAGATGATTAAAACGGATGACAACATTTTCCTCAATTACAATCGGCAAGTCATGATCTTTGTTTTTTAGAAATTAAGATAAGGCGTTTTTTAGAAATTGGAAAAAATGAAAACTGGGCAATTAAAATAAAACCAACAAAAGTTTGATACTTGTATATCTCGATGAAATGTAAATAGTGTAACATGTTATAATCTGAGACAAGGATAAGGCAATTATCGCCAGCTGAATTAAAAGACAGCTAGAAGATCGCGAACAACTGCCGAAGGAAAGTTTGGAATGAGCCAAAAAAAATATTTCTGAATTTTAAGATTAGTTAAGATTTAAGATTAGACCGGTAGTGTTCATTTAAGACATTAACAAGTTTTGCAAATTTATTTTGCTGTGAGAGATTTGTAATGGCTGGAGAGATTCTTTTGTTCTTGGATAAGGAGAAGTCCCAATTTCAATTCAAACTCGCTGATGTCAGCATTAATTTGAAGATGCTCTCTTTGCAGCCATTACAAATTTTTATTTTGTCCATAATAAAAAAGTAAAAAAATAATAAATGAAGTGTCTTAAAACCCCATTGACCATTATTTTGGGCAATTTCATTATACCCTAATCGATATAACAATAGTTCGTGCTTCACCAAACAATGATAGTACTCATGAAAAATAATGTTAGTATGCTCAGAAATCCAGGAAATTAGCTAATGGTTCTGACGAACTACTTTTCGTAGATAAAGTTGATTTTTCAGTGTATACACGGTCCAAAAGAGGAAGGCTTTTTGTAGGTACTTCTGCTTACTTATAGTAGAGACAGAATATTATGACCACTCAGAAAATATGGTGGTAATAAACACAACAAACCAGTGTACACATAAACATGTTGAAAGAAAATTATGTCTTCCAACTTTAAGTGGATTGTTGAGTCAAAATAATGAGTTTTAACATAATATGTGGCATAATTGTCTTCGAAAACTTACTTTTACAGGTAGTCATATTCACAACTTGGTTCTTGACCAAAACGTAGAATACACGCCAAGCAAGGAGCTCGGACTAAAGCGTCCATTGAGCCCAGGTGTGCCGCATCAGGGAGACCATCATATGCGAGTTTACAGCACCTCTTGACTTCTACTCATGTATCTACAATCACAAAGACAGTACCACGACCCATCCCGGGATTCTTATTTGGACAGACCGCCAACCCATAAGGGTCGGATTGCGTTTAGCAACTGGTGAAGAACCAACTAAGAAAGTTAGGTCTTACAGGAGTCTTTGTGAGAAACGCAAAAGCAGAGCTGAGTCTCCTGCCGTAGAATTTCCTGTAGTAAGAACTAGAAACATTTTTTTCTTGCTACCATGAATAAAATTGAATTATTTGTTTTTAAATTTGGACAATACATTAAATGGTGGAAATTTTAAGGCCGAACTTGATGAACTGAAAAACTTTTGTCAATAAAAATGAATTGAAAATCCAATGTTTAATATAGATAATTCCAGTATACATAAATATTTTGGATTAAAAGAAGCAATAAATAAGCCTTATTTGTCAAGGAATTACCTCACCTCATATATACCTTTTCTGGACTCGATAAAGAATTGTTTCTCTAAATGGAAAAACAAGGGGAGCTGGATAAAACCCCTAAAACAAATTCACCTAAAAACTATTAACCTAAAATTTAATAACCAAACTTTAATCTGTTTAAAGTTACATTGTTACATATATACGAAATTGAGAAAAAAAACTGTAAATAATTCTGTATCTTTTTCACCCACCTCTCACATTTTTTTTGACTGAATTATCAAAGCCAACATTAGATGTAGCAAATTTCAAAGCGTACTACTGCGGAAAACATGAGAACGACACTTTAATTACTTTTTGCGGCCAAACTAAAGGCGGTAGATGAGCAGTGTATTGTCACCTAAAAAGTGTATTGTCACCTAGAATACATCAGTACTGAAAGTTTCATGTCGCTAGGTGAACGGGAAGTGGGTGAATTTTCGATCGCAAGATTTGATGCATCCAGGCAGACAAACAAATGAAAAATTAAAAGCTTGTAATTATTATTATTATATTGACATAAAATTCATTGTAATAATATTCACTTCAATTCACCACAATTTCAAAAAAATAAATAAATCTGTTTGATTCAGACCCATAATGTCGCTAAATTTTATAACGAGTGAAATAGAAGAAAGAAACCGCTTCTGGCACATCTTTTATACTGGAAGTACAGTAAAATCAATCATAGAATATGCTGGAATACCTTCTTATTTTATGCAACTGGATTACTTCTAATTCGATTGTATCAAAGACAACATGTTTCAGAAGACCCTTACAAAAATAAAAGGAATTTAAACGGTACTTTACGGATGCTATTGGACTTATAACTGCTGAAGTGTGGCTTGATGTTTTCTTGTACATGCTTAGAAGAGTTAATGTTTGCATGTAGTAGGATGGATTACATGTTCTGTGCCCTTTGTAAATTATTATTCGTCTATTTTTTGTTGAATAAATTTGCTTTGGAATAATTGTTTTCTATAATTTATAACTTTCCTAAGCAGTTTAGTTTTCAAATTGAGGTTCCGGCTACCGGATCGAGCTGCAGTAATCAGGACTTTTTAATCGTGTGGGAAGTTGATGGTTGTAGAAGTCGTCCGACCGTCTAGCAGGCGCTCATGAACCGGTTCGACCAGTGGCCACCGGTGGGCGAGCATGTGAATGTCGGTCCCTGTCCAGCTCGTGAAGGTTCCCCGTTTGGTGTTGCCCTCCCACGTGGCGATCGGTCCCGTCTCGGATGACGATCGGTTCATCAGCTTGTGCCCCGATAGTCCACTCGACGAGTTAATCGAAAATGACAACATAAGATTCAAAAATTGAATTCGTTATAAAACATTTATTGATAGAGCCATTACACCAGATTCAAAAATTCTGTCATAACAATAGTTTAGTAAAACAAACCTTTTTTTAATTGTTTTATTTTTTTAATATTAATTTCACAGAAGCACCGCACAAATGAACATTGCAAAATGTGTGAAATGAACCAAAGGAGTGTAACCATCAAGTTGGGTTATGCGAATTAATAATTCAAATAACAAACATTTATGAATAAAACTACACAGAAGAAAGAAGAGTTGGACAAAAAAAGAATATTTTTATGGTGAAAAATATTTAAGAAGTTAATATTAAAGATAAATTTACTGTCCTGAATACTTGGAAAATAATTCTACATTCGAATAAACTTATTCAAAGTATTTCTGATTTTAGGAAAAGTGTTCATAAGGTTAATGAAAGAAATGAATATATATATAATGATAAAAAATTAATAAAAAATATAAAATGTAAAATAAATCTTAAAAATTACGAGATAAAAATTGTTTAGAATGAATCATCAAAATCATTATTATTTTTTTTAATTAAAATAATTATTGAATCAAAATTTTTAATAAAGTTTTTTTTCTGTAGAAAATGAGACACTGAGAACTAGTTAAAAGAAATACTTTTAAGAAACGTTTTTTTCAAATAAAAATTTATCTTTTATTAAAAAGAAGTTGATTTTTTGCCTTAAAATTTTACATTGTATTAACAATCTTTTTTATTCCTCTTTTTAGAATTATTTCACAAATTTCGTCAATCATTAAAACTGGTGAAATTAAACTCATTTAATTAAATTTTCGTTCTTTTTTTTAAATTTGATAGAAAAAAAATATTTTATTTTATATTTATAAATAATTATTTTTTTTTGTAAAATTTTTTATACTACTTATAAATATTTTAAAATGAAAAAAATTAATTTATAAATAAAATAAACTAATTGTTTTTTCTTTTCCAACTAATTTTTTTTTACATTTTTAATTAAAAAAAAATTTTAAAAAAATAATAAAAAATAAAGTGCTCATAATCAATTAGTATATATTCATAAATGCCCACAAATTAGTCTCAGTAAGGTCAATGAATGTTTTTAATATAACACAGAATAGATTTACTAAAAAAAACACTATCATAACTTTGTTTTCAACAATACAGGAAAAGGACCCTATTAATCACATCGTAACGAATTCTTGTGATGCTACATTAAAAGTGTTTATTAATGCTTAGATATGGCTGAAGGTATTAAGTAGCAATCGTCTTAATTTTCTATCATACATTCAATTAGTCAAATATACACTAATTTAGCTCGAGCGTAATTGATTGGGTAGAACTATACCCAATTTCATCCAGGAAACCCATCAAAGCCTTGATTCCACTTATCTTATTTCCTTTGAATCTCCGGGAGATATAAACAGAGTTGCAGAAAATTCTCATTAGTGTACTCAGGTCTACTTCCTATAGACAAACACCTATAGAGATCGCATCAAAGATGATTAAGATGGGCCTATAATGTTGATTTTCACGATGCAATACGCTTTTTTTCCACTGAGGAATGTAATAAATTGACTTACATTTATCAACTTGTAATTAACAACCAGTCTAGAACCAAAATTATTTATTTTTTTTATTAATTAATCGCAACGTTTTTATAGTTTTATTTTCAAAAAAAAACTCTTGACAATATTTTGTAATTTTTTCTCGAAAAAAAATTGAAATTATTTTTTTTTGGTAATAATTAAAATCAATTTTAATTTTAATTGCAAAATGAAAATACAAAAAAAATATTCTTTGAAAAAAATTTTTTTTTCTATTTTCATTACAAAAGAAAAAAAAATTTGCGAAATTGAATTTATTTAATTTTATTATTTATTTATTTTATTTTTTATGACTTTTAAACTATAATAATTAAAGGTAAAATATAATTATTTATTTGATTTTAGTTAAAATTAAATTGTAATTAATTTTTTATTTGAGAAATAATAATATTTAAAAAAAACGTTTTTTTTTGATAAATTCGTTTCTAAATGGAGATTGTAATTAATAATAAAATAAATTGTTTATAATTAATTAATTTCTATTCTTTTTTATCAGTAGTAGTGTTAATTATACTTTCATCTTTTGTTTAATTAAAATTAAAATAATAGAAAAAAAGTTTTTTTTGTTTATTATATCTATTTTAATAAAAAAAATATTTATTTACTTTTATCATTGAAAGATCAATACAAAATTTATTATATTTATTTTCTTTTAATTTTTTTTTAATTAACCAAAAAATTAATATAAAAATAATCAATCGGCTTGTCAGAAAAAAAAACTTTTTTTAAAAGAAAACATTATTATCAACCCGATTTATTATGGGCGTTAGCGAATTTGTAAATTCCGAGGAAGATACCGGTGATAACAAGCAGTTCTTTTCCCACCTATTTTTTATTAAATGAACCTGATATGGCTGGGTGTGTCATTTAAGTTCTAATTTTAACAAACTTCATCCGTAAGTTGGTTCGTATTAAAAATTTATATTTTTTTTCTTGGTATTAGAGCCTTCATTTGTTGCTTTGTACGCCTTACTTGTGTCAGATTTAAATGGGCGTTCTGTTTTTTTTATGTTTTTATTGGTTTTTTTTCTCTTTTGTCTGAAATAGCTTTTTCTCTTGAATTCCTTCAACAGTTTCCATTAAAGTGTTAATAACTTTAATTTTTATTTCAATTGTCAAAAAAAATAATTCAGTTATGTTGTACTTTTTATTATATTTTTATATTATACATTGTAAAAGCAATGAGTTTATTTAAACGGAAAATATAAATATTTTTATTTTTTATTTATAATCTTTTAATAATACCACAAATTAAACAATTTTTTTATTGTAAAAACAATTTGAAGTAAACTAAAGTATATTAAGTTCGATAGTTTAACCGTCATCATCAGAACAAATGATTTTTTCAAACGAAAGTTGCTTGTATAATGCAATGATTATGAAATTAAAACGTCATCAATAAATCATTAAAAAAAACTCTCAATATAATTGTTGAGGGTGCATTTCGAACGTTAATTTTAGGATACAAAGATCTAATATATAACGCTTCTTATGTCACTATCTCCAAATAATTCTTAAATTGAGTGCACAGAATTTTAAATTGTTGTCTCCTTCCATATTCTACAATGTTACTTCCACCATTATTAAAACTCTGTTCTTGGATTCTCTTACAGAGGTGATGCCAAATCTAATCCTACCGGTGTTATAGATTTATTGTCAAATATGTTTTCAATTTTTTGATTATGGTATATTACTTTTAAACTCATAGCATTATCTAATGCTTTCAAAATAGAATTACCAATATACATGTAATGAGTGTAACCCCACATACATTGGAGAGAGTTCAAGTAAACTGTGTAAGAAAATCCAAAAAATGAATAAAATTTACTTGGCTTCCAACCTTTTTATTTGATAAATTACCAATTATATTTAAATTTATTTACAAGTTTTTTAATTTGTTTTTTGTTTGTTTGCACTTTGCAGGCCGGGGGCACCAGGTTAAACGTCCTCGGCAAAAGCAACCTCAATATCTGAGCGAATATTGTGATATTGAATGAAAAAAAAGAATAAATTAAATCTATACTACATGCACTATTTATTTGAATTAAACTACAACTTCGCAATCAATCAATTAAAACAAACTGATTATTATTTAAATAATTTCCATTTTATTCTACACGCCAAACTGGCCTCAAGGCCACAAGGCATCCACAGACCAGATAGTGACCCACCAAGCGACCGGTCTACGCGAATTACTTTCAAAAAGTAACGCAATCGGGGATCGGAGTGACGTCCCCGTCACTCCGTCACTGTAACCGTACATTTGTATCAACCTTCATCGCTAATTCTAGCACTCGTCTAAATGAATTGGGTCTTTCACTTTTGATAATTTGATTTTTGTGATAATTTCTTCTGTATGATTTTGGTGTAATGCTTAGCCCAAAACCGAGCCTGGTTAGGCAACAAGATTTGTCCTGATGTTTTACCACCTGGTAAGCCTACAAAGATCTGTCAACCTTGATTTGGAGGTACAATAACCTTAGACCGACTATGAATAGTTTTCGGCTCATTCGGTGCCATCTTTTCAATTATTCTGCACACACCAAACTTTCAGCGTGTGACTGAAAATCAACTCATTGAGATGCCGGTAGTCGAGTACCGGTCAAACTTTTTCTTTTGAATCTTGCAACACTGCAATTAACGACAAGGTCGGTTGGAGGCAGCTTTCGCATTCGGCCAACCATCACATAGATTTCCAGTCCTCGAGTTCGGTGCTCACTTCTATTTCATGCGCTTTGGCCGATGCGTACTCTGCCATAGCACTCTGGTGGTGCCCGTCCATTTTTCTATTGCCATGTAACGGACCAGGACGATCCTTCAAACACAGCAGTGAAGTCCTGATCAACAATCTGAGTTGATGCTGCTCCCTTCACCTTCTTTGTTTAAGGACCCAGTTGATTAGCAATGGTGCTCATATGTGCTGCCACGGTGGCCCTTAGTGGCTCTCTTCTACCGCCCTCTGACTCGCTCTTCTCTAAATGAGATTTATTCACCACATTTGCACCAAATCTGGCTTTCTCCACCGTTATCCTTACGCACCCTCCGTCCAGTGACCGTATTGCGTCCATCATCAGTATCATCTCTGCCTCAATCGGTTTTAAACACCGAATTAACAGGACCCAGCATTTTAACGGCTTCTTTGACATTTCAAACTCCACCCAAGATCAACGAGATACCCCCGCTTTGCCAAGAACTGTTTCCGATTTTTCAGATCCCCACCACACCTAATCCAACTGCACAAGCCGCTGCTCCAATATGGTGACGCACGCCGACCCGACTTAGACATTGACGACAGTTAGCCACGCATGGACACTTAAAGGTACCCTTCACGCGCAGAAGAGAAGGCATGTTGACCTTTAACGACTATTTAACGACTTGTAGGGTTTTCGATCGATTTCATCGGCTTCACTGCGTTTTTCGGCGAAGGCGTTTTACCGACAGAATTGTATTGATGCGGACAGATTGCTTAAGCCCTTAAATGGATTCACTCTGGTTCCTCCGCTATGTCACATTGAAAAGCGTGACAGACAAACAAACAATTTTGATTAGTGTATTTAAGAAAATTGTCATTATTTTTAAAAATTACAAGAAAGCCAATTTCGGTTTAGTTGAAAACGTGGTCAACTTTAGTTATCATTATGAGACATTCTCCTCATTACTTTCTTCCTTCTCTTTATCCTCAAAGTTTCATTTTTCCTAATTTAAGTTTCTCACACATATTGTTTATTCAAATTAGACTTTATACCTTATTTTTTCCTTTTATCTTTACTAAAATATAATGAATGAAAGTAATAATACCTATTCTGAAATAATAAGTGATACTCTCTCTGATTCTGGCTTGGAAAATGATGTTTTTCCTATCCAAATGATGAAAATTCTACTGATAGCGAACCAGAGGTTAGTAGAGCAAAGCAATTTTATTGGCGAAAATCAACATTAAATCCTAAAAACTTTTTAAAAAAAGCCGGTCTTGAAAGGGTTATTTCTTTAAAAAGAATATTAAAATTTAGAATTTTTTGAAAATTTAATAATTTTATATTTAATTATTGGCAGATGATCTCATATACCTTATTCCTTAAACGTTTTTTCTATAAAAACACATTGACATATTAAATTATTTTCTAAAGAAATCTTGTAAAATATATTTTTTTTATTTTCAGTTAATCTAAATTCTAAGTAATCTCAGTTACAAATAAGTTAATAAATTCACATAGAAATAACAAAATCTTTTACAAATACTGTTTGAATGAGAGAAATAGGAAGGATTGTATTAATAGAGATTTCCTTGAGCGTATAATATTAAAGGGAAGAAAGTAATTCGAGCGATGAGTTGAGCCACAGAATATTTTCTGTCAAAATCAAATTATATTTTAAATAATAGTGTAAATTATTTTTCGGATTCCATCTAAAGAACATCCTACTGAGATTTTCAAGATTTATTATAAAGAATTTGAAGAGTATAAGACTGAGAATCTTTTATTCAAAGATTTTAGTTTTCTCAGAAAAGATCAGTAATTTATTTGTCTTGAGCTTTATGGTCATTGAATTATTGAGCTTGAGATAAAGATGTATCGAGCAGATTTTACAAAATGTTATAGATTAAATAAGGTAAATTTGAAAGAAACTTCTCATTTATTCTCTCCTTTGATTTCTCACAGACATCTGGAATTAAAAAAAACAATTATATCATTGTTGATCTTCAACTTTTTTGTAAGTCTTCGTAAGTACAATATTTAAGAAATTTATCAAAATATAAAAAAAATATATTTAAAAGTTTCTATTTTGACGGATCCATTACCCCCATCAAACGGATTGGTTTAGGAATTTTAGCGTATTTGACACCGCAATTAGGAGTACGATCATATTACCAATTTGTTTTATAATTTCACGCCTTTTCCTTCACACAGTGAATAATTTTATTCCTAATAATCGTTCTCACTTTGAAATTTGTTATTTAAAAGAATATTTAATATTATAATTAAAAGATTTTTGAACGGATTGAAGATTGCGTTAATTTTCATTTCGCTGATTGAGATTTAAATAATTTAAAACTTAAAATAGATTTGCAAAATATTAAATCTAAGTAAAATTTAAATATTTAAAATTAAAGTTGAATATTATTTTTTTTATTTTTTCAAATGATTTAAAATAAAATATTTTAATGTTTTAACAATTTAAAATTTATTTGAAAAAGAAAAGTTCGTATAATTTAAGTTTAATTAAGTATTATTTTGGAATAAAGATTAAATTAATAATTTAATAAAAGGACCTTTAAACAAAATTGTACTACATATTTTTTTCAATTTTCATTTCTAAAATTTAATTGCGATTTTAAAATAAAAAAATATTTAAATGATAAAGATTGTTAAATTGATTATTCAATTAGAAAAAGAGGTAGAAATTTGTTAGAATTATTGAAATGGTGATCTCAGATTCAAACGGTGGAGAACAGCACCTCTTCAAAGTGCGGGAAATTGGTGATCAGCGCGACGGATAAGCCGGTCTAATGCTGACCCGAATTCAATTGGACCCGGCTGGTATTGGTCGATGCACCGTTGAGTAACGTCCCCCGTTGCTGTGACCGNCCGCCGATGACGCTCGATGTAGGGATGGTCATCTCGGTTCGCCGACCCGTGATCCAGATGTGCGTCAATATGGACGTGGTGATCCTCCGCGCGTCGCCGAATTGCGTGTGACGATGGATCACGGAATCCAAACGATCCGGACTTCCGTCGAGTAGTGTGGTTTAAGAGATGTTCGTGAGCTTCTACGGTGCGGTCGAGTTTTGACTCACTCTGCTGTTAGGTTGAAATCAGTGAGAGTGACCGAGGTTCAGCCGACTCAGTTCGCCGCTGAGCGATACCTCTACAAGAGAGTGACATGATGATCGGTGCGTGGTGAACAACAATTAAAAGATTATAGTAAATGGAAAAAAATCAACCACGATTTATAAACGAAAATTTTAATATGGTAACGGAATTATTTATAATAACATTTATTCACACAATTTTCGCCATTGTACATAGTCCATAACTCGATTTTTAAATTTTGTAAATTTTTAATATTATTTAAACTACGATATAATAATAATGTTGCAATTAAAAAGGTCCAAATTTAAAATGTCCTAATATCAAATGTCCAAATTTTAAATTTAAATGAAAGATGTAAATTTAAAACATTCAATTAATTCAATTTATAAAATACAGAAGTACTAAAATAAATAAAATACTAAAAGAAATAAAATACTAAAATTATAAAATACTAAAGTATAAAAAAATTAAAGTGAAAAAACAACATTTTTATAATATATTCTTTCAACTAAATCCCAAAAGTAGTCCTCTGGTAACACCCTTTTTGTTTCCTTTTCAATAATAAATCCCTTTAATCTATCACCTATTACAACGCATTTGCGCGCTCTACGTAATTTTTCACCTGCGTCAATTATTAAAAGCTTTTGAGGAATAGCTTCTTCTTCGTCGACTAACTTTTTAACATAGTTTCTTGGTGTTTTATTTAGAGCTCAAAATGTTGCTCTAAAAATATTATGCCATCCTTTGGCGTTGTTTGTTCGCGGTGTATTTTCTATAATTGATCTATTGTTCCATAGAGTCAACTCAAAGCGTGGTAGTTGATAGTTAGAGCCGATGTATGTTACAAAAAAGAGTCATATAAAGAATTAAGATAAATAGGAAAATAAATTAGTGTTTGTAGCCATGTAAAAATTCTTGAAACTTGATTTAGTGGAATAAAGCTAGAGCCATTAAAGCTTTAGCAATTCTTATTTAAGTTTCATTAGTGGAATATTCGATCCTAAAGGAGTTTTGATCCTTTTTTCTGTGAATATTCTTTGCCAAATGAAAAAAGCATCCAGTAAAACAAGCCTCAGGAAATGCATTCTTAAATGCATTTATAGCAGTAAGTTCAAAATCCGTTATAATAATATCTGGGTCAATTACCAGAGATTTTAATATATTGAAAAACTCAAAATAAATTGTATGCGATTTTGAAGGCAATAATGCAAAACTATTGAATTACATGATATTCAATAATGATTGATATTGTATACATCTATTTCCAAACCTCAGAACAAGTATCAAAATTACCATTGATGCACCACAGTCTATAAACCTGTAATTTATGTATTTGAAAGAAAAAAGACATATACAACTATTATATTCTAATTCACGTCGTCTAATAGGACCATCTAGATAAAAATTTGATTCTCGATGAGTAAACAATAATTCTTCCTCAATGTTCAATACAGGTTAATTAAAATTTTATTTACATATCGAATTTAAAAATTTTAAATTTGGACATTTTAAATACAAAAATTTTTATTTTTGACATTTTCAATGACCACGAATGATAACGATCATAACGTTCTTAATAATAACGACGAATTTTTTTCTCAGTTAAATTTTTTGTTCAAAAACTTCGCAAGCTCCATAATTATGTTTAAAATTAAAATAATAATTGTACTTGTAAGTAGCGTTAACGCTATTTTCGTTATCCGAAATTTCAGAAGTCATATTTATCGCAAAACTCAATTAATAGCAATAATATAAATAAAGAAACAAATTTCCCGTTAATTTTTATTTTATTATTTTCATCCACTCCCAAAGCTCTATTATAATATCCTTGTCTAGAGTCACTAAAAAAATGATGTCCTCCATTGCAATTAATTTGGATGGATAAACAGAATACAATTCTCCTTCTTGAATGTATTTTAACATGGTAGCGAAATTATTTCAATTTAGTTTTGAATAATAAGATTTTAGATCAGTTATCAGAAAATTATTTCTAAATAAAACATTTTTTAATCAATAATAAAGATTTATCGTTTTCTTTAACTTTTGATGTCAGGAAATTTTCATATATTTTCATTGACCTAAATATTATTGCTACCCGGTCGTCTTCCAGATAATTATTGTTTTCTAATTGTAGTTAAAAGTAGGAATTAATTTCAAAGATATATATTTTGTAATATTTTTTTTATATTTAGGTTTCTCACATCCTCCTTCAAATAATTTTCATAGGTTTTCAATATTTCGGTCATTCTTTTTGCCATCCTCTTTCTGTAATATATATATCGTTAATCAAGTGTTTCTCCCACCACTGTATATGGTCTTTCTTATTGTTCTTGTGCTTTATTAGGGTGAACCAAAAGTCTTTTCGTATTTTTTATTAAAAATTTAAACATAATTTTACAACAAATAAAAAACATTTAAGTTTCAAAGTAAAGGCCATTTGAATCTATAGCTTGAACCCATCTATGGGCAAGCTGTGCGATCCCGCTGCGGTAACAATCATTGTTCTTAGAAGCGAAGAACTGGTGACACCCGTTTTCGACCTCGGTCAGATTATTGAAGCTGTGACCACGAAGAAAGTGTGCCATAGAGTGGAAAAGGTGTTAGTCGGATGGCGCAAGATCCGGACTATAAGCTGGGGGTGGAAGAAGTTCAAAGTCGTCGAGATTTTTGATTTTTTCCTTTGTTTGTTTGGTGGTGTGCGGTTTTGCATTGTCCTGTTGTAGAAGAACTCGCTTTCGATTGATCAAACCGGGGTATTTCTCGCCAAGTGTCGCATACATTCGATCAAGTTGGGCGCAGTAAAAGTCAGCGTTGATGGTACGACCATTTGGAACCAGCTCGAAGTAAATCACGCCTTCGAAATTCCACCAAACACACAAAAGTGCCTTTTTTGAGAAACGATCTCGTTTCGCTACCGATTTCGCCATTTGTCCGGGGTCCAACAATTGATTTTGTTGGTCTGGATTACTGAAGTAAACCCACTTTTCATCGCAAGTTAAAATTCGATGGATGAAGCGGTCATCGCGCGGATTTTCAAGCAATTTTGACAAGTTTCGAAAAGCTTTTCGGTTTGAATTTGTGTCAATTCATGAGGCACTTTTCGACATCGTCTATTGACCTTGCCAAGAGCGTGAAGGTGTCGTACAATGGATGTTTGAGGAATATCGAATTTGGCTGACAATCTGCGAGTACTTATTGACGGATTTGTCTCGACGGTTTCACGAATTGCTCCGGAATCTATGGTGATAGGTCGGCCTGAACGTGCATTGTCAATGTCGCCTTCGTTGAACCTTTTGAACCAATTTTGTGCAGTACGATTTGAGACCACATTATCGCCTTCAACTTCGCATATCTTCTTTGTTGCTGCAGTTGCGTTTAAGCCCTGTTTCCAGTAATGGCGTAAAAGAACACGAATTTCAAAATTTTCCATGATTTTTCTAAAAGACCATAAAAATTATATTAACGACTAATTAGAAGTTTTAATATATATTGTAAAAAAGTTCAAGAGCTTTAAAAACATATAACACATGTATATAAAATATCTTTATTTAGTAAGAAGAAACAATTGAACAAAAAGACGTGGAAAATACGAAAAGACTTTTGGTTCACCCTAATATTGTTGCTTACACCTTTACTACTCTCCCTTTTGAAACTTCCAGTCTGTTGAAATCGTATCATTAATCTGAAATAGGCTGTTTGTATGTCCTGAAGAGTACCATCGTTCTCTACTGATCTTTTTACCAAAGATAACTTAAGTTTGACTCTTTCAAATTGTTTTTTGTATAGTTAAATTCACTTGAACTTAATTTCCTGGAGGATTTCAGCCCAGTCAGTTATTTTGTCTAATAACGTTGCGTGCACCATACCCTCATCATCCTGAACTTTAATTCTATCAGCAGCTTGGAATAGTGATGGTACGGACTCGAAAAACATAAATTATTCTTATTAATATTCTTTTAAAAACTTATGGTTAATAAAGATCGTAATTCAAATTTTTTTCGGGAGAAGGGTTTTCCCCAAATACCCTCCTACGTAAGCGCCTGGAAAAGATTATTAATCTTTTGATTTATGAATATGATTGAAAGCACTACTACTGAAGGTCACAAAGATGATGCAAATATTATGATAAAAAACGTTGTAATTAATATGAGTTCTCGTATAATGGTGACTTTACGCCCCATAACTCCTAAAATGAATGAATCTGAGTACAAGATAGAGAAATTAAAGATACGTTTTTATATGTATTCAAAGATTAGCGGATTATCAGAAGAGAAGAAAGTCCTACTGAAACACCACACATGATTCCTGGTGTAATTTTGAAATACGAGAAAGCACCATGGAGAACTTACAAAGAGAAACTTCAAGAGGCATTTTCAAAAAAAAATCAATTTTAGTAATAAAATCAGAAAATAATTTAAATGTATGTAATGAAAATTTGTTCGAATAATCGTTTAAAACGATTCATTATCGAAAATCTTATCAATTTAGATAGAAGTTAAATTACGAAATTATTTCGGAGAATTGTTCAAAAAAAATTCAAACTGTGATAAAATAATGTATGGAAAATACACATTGGTGTTCTTTACAAATAAAATAAAACATGTTACAAGTAATACTTGCGAATGGTGTTTATTGCATGTTGTGTTTGGTATGTTGTTTTAGGACTGTTTCTCTCACCCAGATGGAAGATTGACGTTTTGAATGTTTTGACCCGTCGGATTATTCTGAAAATTTTTAAATGTAACCAACAACTTTAAAATTAAATTAATATATTTTAATCAATAAACATATATAATATTATTGTAATAGTTATTTATACCATAATGATTTTTTTAATCATAAATAATATATTTTAAATGAAATAAAAATATTTTTGAAAATAATTTAAAATTATTTTAGCTGTGAATTGTAATTTTATTTATCAATCAAGAACGATGTCTAACTACGAAAGTTTTGTGGAGAATTGTCGTGGAGGCAATTCGAGTTGCGAAGTCAATAAAAGTATTGGAAATCATATTAGTGTTCTTAATACATATAATAAAAATTAATAATAATTGGACTGAATTAAATTTTGATTAAGTTGACTTAATTTATTATTTAGTTTCTATTTTTACTATTTCAGATGAAAGAAAAAAGTTTTTTTGTTTTAATAAATGGTTTCCAATTGACAGTAACTAAAATAAGTTTAAAAACAAACAGAATATACTTTTAAATAAAAAAATAAAATTCACGAATCTTAAATTTCATCAAAAAACCGGAAGTTATGATAGAGAGTTTTGGTTTAGATTGGCTAACCAAAGAAATCATGTTTCATACGGAAGAAGACGAAAATAAACGAAGAAAAATATCAGACGCAAAATTTTCATATATAACTGTTATTTATATAGAAAAAAGCATTATTTTATAATTAAACAAAATTACTAAGGAAAGTATTATATATATATATATATATATATATATATATATATATATTATTTTTTATATATTATTATATATATTATTACATATATTATTATATTGTATTATTCAAAAATATATTATTTTTTAAAGAAAAAATGGTGTCATATACTGTTGCACTACTTAATTAAAATTTAATTTAATTTCAAATATTTCAACATAATATTTTCCGTTATTTTAAATTAATAGATTTATAATTAACTTTTTTATTATCGGAAAATATTTTCAAAGTTTTTTATTTGGATGTAAATTTTCCACGAAAATTTTTATGCCTTTTCCTATTTTATATATTTGTTGAGTATAATATTTAAAAGTATTTTAAAAATTAATAAAAGTATTTAAAATAATAATTTTTGTTTTAATTAATGGATAAAATAAGACTTTATCCTTTTACTATATTAAATATAAAATATATATAAATAATGAAATTAAGATAAAAGAGAAGGATAAATAATGTAGATTAAGCTAAGAAGAAAAGAGCTATAAAAGGAGAAAGACTTTAAAGATTTGGCACAACAAAAAGAAAAGCAATAATCATATAAGAAAGGCGAATTATTTTTAAAGTTCAGCCTTGATCACTAATTAGATTTGGACTTTGTGAAAATTAGAAGTTTTGACTTAGATCGATCACGTCCGACATTCGATCTATCACTTCGTCACTGTTGGATATAAAATGAATTGTCAAGCTAATTAGTGAATTAGTCGGAAAATTGTGCAATTAAAGGTACGACAAATCGAATCAATATAAATATATATTTTTCTTTAATATATTTTTATTTATATTTTAAAATCAATCTGAGGTAAGCGAAATATCGCTTCCTCTCTTACACAATATCCAAATTCATAAATAAGTTAAGTCCACTTTTAAATATTTTTAAATCTTGATTAAATTATTTGTATATTCTGTGCATAATAATAAATTTTTTAAAATAATACGAGTCTTATTGTTTTTGGTTTCTGTTTATTTAAAAATCACCCAGAAAACCCAACACATCATATTGCTTAACAATAATATACTTCAACAGATCGTCCGTCATCGTAAGGTCACTATTTTATTCATTCACCTTAGGACAATATTTTTGTAGGTCTTAAGAATGAAAATTTGAACTGTGATATTCTAAGCTTTGTTGTATGAAGGGAACTTTTGTAATAAAAGGTAGACAATAAATACATATGTGTTATCGAAGCATGTTTAATTAAGTTTTGAAAAATGTAATCAAAAAATTTATGTGCTTTTCGAAAGTTCCGCGCGAGATATCTGACAGAAATATTTTTTGAGTGAATCAAATCACAAGTTGCCTTGCTACAAACCTGAAAATCTATTATTAATATTACTAGTTAGAATTCTTTTTATTATTGCAGAGTTAAGAAGTTACAGAGTACTAATCTAACTTTCGACTCCGAGTAGATTGAGGGTATACAAGGTTGGAGGATGTCAAAATTATTAGTAACGTAGAAACTGAGATATGTGTGGCATTCATTCATTAATGCTAAATTGAACTTTGTAAATTAAATCTTTTAGAAAGGGGATTCATGAGAAAATGTACTTGGAAAAAAGTTGTTGCATATATATTCCTCAAACCTTATCTGACTAAAAAACAAATCGTATTAATTTCACTAAAAACATAGAAAAAGTTGAACAAATTTTTCCATCTTTGCTTTAAATTTATAGCATATTTGTGGTAGCTGTAAACGATTCTCAAACTTAATTTCCGAAGAAAATATTCACAAATCGAGAGTCTACCACTTTTCTCACATAAGGACGTTAAAATGTTTTTTTCATTGATGTTATAGACAAAAACTTGATCTTTTTTGAGAAGCACGGAATTAATCTAGTTTAAGAAGCTCAGTACAAAACTTATTTTATTTTGAATGACTGATGGGTGCTAGAGTTCATTAAAAAAATCTTGCGACAAAAGACATTTGATAAGAAGATGTGTCACTAATACGTAATGATCTATTCATAATGCTATTTAAATATATTCTTAAGAGTTTCTTAATGCCCTAAAAATGTATAAATCATTATTTGTAATTGTTTGTACGAAATCAAGATTAATACCGCTGTTTGAACATTGATTTTTGGTCAATTAAACATTATTAACAATTCTTCATGCGGCATTCTCTTTTCTCAAGTCATTTTTTCAAATATATTAATTAATATTAATTAAAAATAATAAATTTTACCATTTCTCAATAAATACCAAAATAATAAAAATATCATCAAATTATTAAAAATACATTTAATTTAAATTTTACCAAAACTTGACTTTAATTGTTAAATCAAAAATATGAAATTATAAAATGATTATTTTAATTATGTTCGAATAGTCAATCACTTTAAATTTAAATAAAAAATACCAATTTCTATCTGGGTGGGAGAATCACCATTCTAAATTCAACATACTTAAATCAACATACCGCATCACTACATTTACACATTCAAACAATTTAAAATATTACTCACAGTACCTATTATTTGTTTTATTATTAATATATATTTTATTTTGTTTGAAATAAACCATTTAAACCATTTTTAAACCATGATTTTGTTTTTTTATATGTCAGTCGCAATGACACATTGTTAGAGTACTAGTTCATACGATTCGCGAGCAAAAAAAGAGCGAGCCCCTTGTTAAAAATTTCATAGCTTACTGTAAGTAAGTAGTCTTTTTAATATAATTAAAATTGATTTAATTTAAAATTAATTTTACATTGTTAGTAAATTTTATTTTAATTATAAATAAATACATAAATTTTATATGTAAATAAAACCTATATTAAAATTCTTGTATTTCTTTTATAATATTATCTACTTATTATCATAAGGAACAACTTATTTTTACAATTATTCTACAAATTATCCGATTTCATACATCAATGCATCACAAATAATTATTATTGAAATGAAGTTTTACAAAAATAAATTTATTAAAAATTGACAAATTGATACTCCGATTTCAAGATTTAAAAAATCAAGAAACTCAACAAATATAAAATATTATCACAGACGGTTTCTTGAAAAAGATGTACGACGAAGTGAAATGTTTTAGCGTCATTCGATTCTTACAATCATGAAGTACAGAGAGGAAGGAAAATACAAAACGGTATAAGTATAAAATATCCAAATAAATGGGAACTTCTTATAACCGAGAATGCGACCTTTAGTTTCTAAACCAAAAGCTATTATCTAAAGAGTTGATTTTTAAGAGAGAATTCTTAATGTTTTTTGATTCGGTACTTAAAGGAAATGTTTGATATAGATTGTGTTTTGAGTTTTGAAGGGTTACAATTGTTTTCCTGACGAAGTAAGTAATTCAAAATTTTATATTTATTTGATCAATCACACCAAAAGTCTCAGAGTAAAGTCATGCGAATAATATTTGTATTATTTTTTCACAAAAGACATTCGAAAAACTTTTGTGAAGCCGAGCAATCAAAATATTATTCCTGCCCTGATCAAAGGTTTGAATGAAAAAAAAACTAAAAGAAAATGGAATTATTGACGTTTAACAATGTAAAAGAGCACTGGAGGAATATTGAGAAATAAAACCTACCTTACTTGAAATATACAATTCTGTCTCTATATTTTTTGTACGGTAATCTGCAAAAAATAAAGTCCCATATTTGAAGAAATGCAAGTACGCTTTTAAAAAATAAAATTATTTTTACTAAAAAATAATTGTGAATGAATGTAAAAAAACAATGACAACTTTTTAATAAAACAAGACATGCCATTTCAAAATATATTTTTTTCGTGATAATATATTTCAACGGTTTTATCGTCATCTTCAGAATTTTTTAACTTTTTTACGGCTTATATATATATGAAATTGATGATTATGTAATCTATTATGTAAACTTAATCGAAAGCTCTTAACAAACTGGTTGACAGTGCCGTTTGAACATTAATTTTAGAGTTACGAGACCCTATTAACAAAGCTTCCTACGACACTCTCTCTCTATAATTGGTAAAATGTTTGCACAGAATTTTGAAGTCATTTATACTCAAATGATATTTACAAGTTTTCCTTTACTCTGCAATATTATAATATCACAAATGTTGCTCAATTATTAAAAAATATTTAAACAATAGACAATAGAAAAGAAATGAGAAAAAAATATAAAGCCTTCAAATAACGACAATCAAAGAAAATATTGGTGCAAAGAAGATAGACAATGCAACGAGAGATAGCTCCCTATTTTGCAAGTTTAAACATAATACTTAAAAATTAATGTTGTTAGGAGCTTTTTTTGAGTTTATAAAATTTTCGAATTTAAAATCTAATCAATTTAATAATTAAATAATTACATTTCGAAAAGTAGATTTATAGAGTATGTTAAAATGAGATTTTTATAAAATAGCGTATAAAAGTAATTTATATAAAACTAATTTTAAATGTTTAACATAAAAATCAATAAATAGATTTATTAACCCTACAATGCGCAATTTTTTTAATTATCATAAAAAAAATATGTTTATGGGGAAACTGAACTGTCATTTTTGTTGACAAAATATATTGCATCTATGACTTTATGGGCAGTTATCATTCCATAGACAATGTTTTTGGTTCACAGTATGTAAACACTCAAAGAATATCAAGTGATTAAAAGATATTGAGGTAAAATATGGTTGATTCAAATATGAATCACGGCGCATTGTAGGGTTAATAAAGTAAATTGTAATTTTATATGGGACGTAAAATTTAATATGTGAAAAATAATAAATAAACTTGAAAATTATTTTGTAACTTTTGTGTAAATATAAAACCCATCTAAAGTGATATTAATTCATAAATTTTAAATTAAAATTAAAAAATGACTTTATAATTTTAACAAAACAAGTATATAAATTATATATTTAATTTTTTAATAAATGAAATAACAATATCTATATTTATATTTATTTTTATAAATAATGGTTTGTGTAAAAAGGAAGTGCGAAAGTTCCTCGAAAATATTTGTTTAAAAAACTTTAAATGTTATAGAAATAAATTTTAGCGTCATGAGTTTAACTTTTGTATTGTGCTTCTTTACTAAACTGGATAATAACTGGAATTCTTAACTTACATTTAATTAGAACATATCGAAACGTCTCTAAAAATTTCGTATAATTTTATTTTTTGTATTTCATTTTGTTATGATTATCGTTTAGTTGAATTTGGAAGTATCAAATTTGATCTTTTAAATTTATTTTTTATTAGTCACACTTTCCAAAATATCAATGATTGTTTCCGAAAGTATTCAAGGGGTTGTACTGGTCTGTCACGTAGACCAAACACAAGCGAAAAGTACTGTAGAACAATAGATTTTTAAAATAAAAAATGACATCCTATAAAATAATAGTTATTGATTTTAAATAGTGCAGTAACTGAAACCGTGAACACTAGTGCAACAAGTAAAATATTAAAAAAATTTTTTTTAAAAACTACGCTTATTTGATCGGGAATATTGATAGAAAACCGTAAAGACCAAAGATCGACTGAAAGTTTCCTTTGACAGAATAATTTCTTTCTATTTTTAACATTCTTACTTCCTTGGAAAGAAATCTGCCCGTCTCTAAATTCCAAAGATATTACTCGTGTTTGTATAATATTGATGTACCAATCTGAATGAAATTTTTCTGAGGTTTTTAAAATTAAATGCAGTGAACCATTTTCAAAAAATTACCGAAGCTACAGGTTTCGGTGTTGACTTTCACTAAATGGTTTTTCATTAAAATTAACTCAAAACTTTTGTCTTATTGTTGCAATATGCATAGATACTATAGTTTCGTCTGTCAATAATACTTTTTCCGAATTTAAACTATGAGGAGGTAATTAATTTTTGTTCGCTGATCAAAATTTAAATAGTTATTATTTTGAATTAAAATCAAATTGAAAATTTTAAAAACTACTTTGAATTTCAAAAAACATTCTTTAAAAAAACAATCTTAATTAAAAACATTCACTTAAAAACATTAATTAAAAAACATTCTTTATTAAAAAGTTTTATTAATATTTGTAAAATATATTTACTAATTTTGAATTACCCTAATTTCTTGCATATAACCCGCACATTAAAAATATCAAAAATTTCTATGAAAAGTATAATTTTTTACGTATAACCCGCACCCATTGTTTAACCCGCACTTAAATAAAGTCAGTTTAATTTCTACCTATTAATGTACTATTAATGTACTTTTAATATAATTACATTGTAATAATAATTTAAATAAAATCTAATAGTTTTGAAAATGTT
>MQRK01243595.1:18356-29563 GCA_001938485.1 Girardia tigrina
ATATATATATATATATATATATATATATATATATAATTACAGAATATATGAATTTTAATTTCTCTACATACCCTGAGGAAAAACCTATGTTATACAAGAGATATGTAGATGACATCGTTTTTGCTTTTGAAAACTAATCCCTTATAGAACCATTCTTAAAATTCTTGAATGGTATACATTTTTAAAACATTTTCCATAATTATCCAATAACATCTTAAATTAAATAAATAAATTATTCCCTTTAAAAAAAATTATAAAAAGTAACATTTAAAAAAGTAACTAACAAATGTAATGATTGAAAAAGAGTTTTAAAAACATGTACAATAATAAATTTTTTAAAAAAACTTTGACAAAATTATTTATCAAATATATATATATATATATATATATATATATATATATATTTGATAAAAAAGTTCTGTTCGTTTTTGAAATAAAACAAAATACAATTTCTTTTACCGTCAATAAAATTTATTAAATAATATAATTGATATCATGATTAATGGTTTCTTGAGCTTAATTAAGTCTTTCTGCAATCTCCGATGTTGTCAGAAAAGGTTCTTGCTCTAACATAGTCTTAACAACATCGTCATCAATCAAAGATGGTCGCCCAGAACGTGGCTTATCAAAAAGATCGAAATCACCTTATTCGAATTTGTCAAACCATCTTCTGTATGTCCTATCAGACCGTATACCTTCTCCAAACACTTTCAATAAATTTCTGCATTGTTGAAATTCATATATAATACAGTGGCGTAAATGAAATTTATCAGTAGCTATGAGTTTTTTACCGCATCATATACACAAGACTAACACGAATCAACTTTACTGTAGTTATTTTGCTACCTCAGTATGTTTACATTAAGTGATAAAAGTAGAGTAGCAGGCATTTAGCAAATAAGCATATGCTGACGTGTCGGAACACTTGGTGATAGAAACGGACAGAACTTTCCGGTAGACTTTATATATATATATATATATATATATATATATATATATAGGGTGTGTAAGAAGTAACTGTCGTATTTTGTAATTTAATATCTTTAAAAATATTCAAAGTAAGCATATGTAATTTTTACCCCAGAATATTTATTTAAAGAAATTTATTATTTTTCCAGAGAATGTCCATTAACATTAATGCACTTATGCAATCGATGATATAAAAAATTCATGACATTTTCACACATTTCTGGTGCTATTTCAGATACGTCATGTCTAAGAGATTCTTTGGTTTTCTTCCTTTTACTTTTGTCTTCATATGTCCTAAAATAAAAAGTCCTACAGTAACAAATTAGGTGACCCGGCAGCCCAAATAAATGGTCCAACTCATCCAATCCATCTATCAGGAAATTTACTACTTAAAATTTTTTTAAATTGATGCACATAATGAGAGGCAGCTCCTTCTTGTTGGAAATTTATTTTTGACATCATTCTGCAACCAATTTACGGTATATATAAATAATTTTCGCCATTGACTATTTTGTGAAAAAAGAATGAACCAAAAACACTAATTAAACAGAAGTGACAATGTTTCTTAAACGCTGAATAGCTTAGGTCATTATTTTAGAGTTTAAAATTTTTATTTATTTTTATTTCTATAGAATTATATAAATCACTTAAATGTTGTTCTGGTTCACTGAACGAAGTGGTTATAGATCTCGATATCAAAAGGTTCGATAGCATCATGTAATAGCTTTAGTTTATTTGTAATTCGCATTTATTATTCTTTAAATAGTAAACAATTTTTAAAAATTACAAATAATAATCCTATATTATTCTTCCACTATTTTCTTCAATGTAGCTGCTAGTTTTTCAATTTTTAATTAATTTTCTTTTGCAAAGAAAATTATAAAAATCTGAAAAACAATCATCACCAAAATCTCCAGCTGAGTTTCAACAGAAATCAACTAATTTGTTCCACTCCATTCATGTTTTAATTATTTTGCTTATTAAATTTTATTCTTTCCGTTGTAAAGAATAAACAAAAATCGTTTTTAACTCGAATTTTTTATTTATTTTTCTTAATTAGCTATAGGTAATAATTTTATAATTACAAATCAAATAACATTACCAGGACATAATGTGACGCAACGACCGGTACAAACACCATTTTTATAGAAATGAAGAAAATATATTTAACTTGCTATTAATTCCATTAATCTTTCTAAAATGTGTTTCTCCTAGAATAGGACCTAACATGATTTTTACTGTGTCCAAAAATGTAAGTCCTACCCCGAAAATAAACTTTTTATTATTACGGAATCAGGACTTTTAGGCGACGCCGTTTTGAGCCGTACTTTTTAGGACTGGACCTTTTTTTGGTAATATGGAAACAATATGGAAACTCCCATAGTTCTTTTTTGGTAATATATATGTTATGTCGAATTCGTATATTCGGCAACTGACTTACCAAATTCACAAATTGGGCATTTTTTTTAAAAAAAATTTTTTTCAATTATGAAATTGATATTAACATTTAATATGAAAAGATATCAAATTAATGTAGATGTATAACGTATTTGTTAACTATTAAAAATAACAATTGTTTTACTGTACTAAATCAGAATTCCACTTGTGAGTTAGTTTCAAATAATGAAAGATTCATATTACAATTGTTCTTTTTATTCGTTATTCGTCACAACACGCTATCCGGCCAATGGCAAGCATCAAATTGATTATCGAATGTGTCGATAAATTCAACGGAGACTACTCGTGGGAAATATGGAAGAAACAATTCACAGTGATGACTTCCATACAACAAATAAAGGACGTTTCAGTGCTATTTCAATTCGTGTTCAGTGAATCGGCGCTGAGTAGATACATGGAGCTTTCAGTCGAACAGCAAAAAAGTCCCTCGGAGGAATTTATTGTATTAGATTCTAAGTACAACCTCGGGATGCCTATCGAAAATTGAAGAATATCAAATCGTCTGATTTTGATACTATCGATGAGTATGCGTCCAAAGTATCGAGATTAACCAAAAAGGTAGAAAATTTAGAAATTTCGGCGTTTTTAGCGGGGTTACTGGCCGAAATTTCTTTGGAAATCGTAGAGATCAGACGTAATTTTGTAAGCATCAGTAAGTGTGCAAACGACACATCAATGGCAAGCCTATACGATCGGACGGAGAGAAGTTTTGGCAGAGGACAGGTCAATGTCGGCACTGGCAATGTTAGCGCTAATAAAATGTTACTCAAGTTTGCGGAGAAGTATTCAGAAAAGGCGGATGAGGGCCGCCGTAAAAGTCTACTAATTCGAAATAACGATATTACTTATTTCAGAGGCAATAAAAATGTTCGTATCGCAAGATAAATTATATTTATAAATTAATTAAATTAAATTAGCGACTGGCGGTGTGTACAAAGGGCAGGGACGTAATCAGCGCAAGCTAGTGACTTGTGCTTACTAGGAATTATTCGTTCAAGTGGGATAATTTCAATCCACTATTCCTGACACGACAGTGATTCAGCAGGTTACCCGGCCATTTCTAGCTAGGAATAAAACTCGCTGGTACTGCCATTGTAGCGCGCGTGCGGCCCCGGACATCTAAGGGCATCACAGACCTGTTATTGCTCCATTTCATTTAAAATTTAATTTATAAATAATTTAATTAATTATTAATTAAATTCTTTCTGTAACTATATCTTTCTGTAACTATATTTCCCTAGATGTCATCTCTGACCAATTGATTTCTTCTTTTAATACATATGGTGAACCCTTTTCTTTTGATTACAGCAGCTTTAGGAATATCTTCAAAGTCTTCTGTATTAAGAATAACTATGTATTTCCTCAATCTGTTAAGCTCATTTCCTCATTTACGGAGTTCCTATCCAACCATTTTGACATTGGCTATCGCGTTCTTTTTTCAGATATCTTTTTTCACATAAATTAGCTTCAAACCTCTGGAGTGTCAAAAGTGTCCTACAAATCAGTGCAACGTAGACTCAAGGAACAAGAAGTTATGAGTGTAAGACCAGTTCCTAAGCCTTTACTGACTGCTGCAATGCACAAGAAACGTCTCCAGGGGCCAATGATCATGCTGGTTGGAGTATCGAGGATTGGTCAAAACTTTATTTTACAGACCAGTCCTCCTTTCAGTTTGAAGCAGCATCGACGCCTCGTGTCTGGCATGAAAGTGGCGACCAATCCCCACTAGACCCACAGTAAAATTCCCTACAAAGGTGATGGTGTGGTCCATGATTTAATAAGTGGAAGTTCTCACAACTCAGATGATTCCACAAACTCAAGAGGGGTTTCCTACTGGTGATTTTGTGTTTATGCAAGATGGGGCACCTTGCCACACCAGTAGAAAATCCATGCAATGCCTCGCCGCCAACCATGTTGCAGCTTTACCATGGCCGGGCAATAGCCCAGACCTCAACCAGATTGAGACCCTATGGGCTATTGTCAAGTGCAGGTTACGAAATGAAACAATCTCCACTAAAGAAAAACTCGCCACCTCTGTCTTATCTGTTTGGATCAGGGATATTTCTATTACGGATATCTGTCGAAAGTTGATTGAGTCAATGCCACAACGGGTACAAGTTATATTTGCAGCAAAGGGTGATAATACCAAATTTCGACTTTAATGTATTATTTATTAAACGGATATTAATTATGGGAAATTCTTTTAAACATTGTAAATAAAAAGTATTAAATAGTTGTTACTGTCTTTAAATATCTCTTTCCTTGTAAAAGTAAGAAATTTTATATGCACATGAGAATTTGAAACATTTAAGCAAACGTTTCTGTAAAAAACCAAAGATTTTATGGGAGTGACTATTAATTTGTTCTCCTACTGTATATATATATAGATATTTGTACCAGGTGTTAGTAGAAGTTGAGTAATGGTGAAGTTTTAAAGAAACACCGTTTTTCTTATTTTTACTAATTTTAGATTAAATGGGACACAATTGTGGGACACCCTGTGTGTTTACATTTTAGGGGAATTAATGTTTTATATACTTTTGTAGATAAAAAAGGCATAAAACATTTTGGCAATGTATAATATTTAAAAAAAATACTTGATTGCTAAAGATGTCCTTAATAACCTTCAATCAACATAAGAAGAAAAATAAAGACACCTTAAAGGGTCAAATGAAAATCAACCGAAATTGTTATCTCATTTCAAATAAAATTTTCTTTTACTTTGAACGATTTAAAAAAATAGAATTCAATTATCATCTTAATTTATTACATCAAATAATAATCAGATAATAATCTCAAATAATTCCCCTCTTAAAAAATCACGTGTAATTTGTTTCGGCTAATTTCGGCTCAACAACTCTTGCTTCTTTGATGACGATATTTTTCAAAGGCCGTTCATTCATTGTTGATACGCTTTCCATCTTTTTCAAAGTTTCACTTCCTTCAATTATGGCTCTGGTATATGATAAATTATCAGTCACAAAAGTTATAACCTATAGTTACCCAAATGCTACATATCGAGTGTCCATCCAGGCTCCTGGGGCTAACGTGATAAAAAATTGCGACTGATTTGTGTGTCTACCTCTATTTGCCATGCTTAATATACCACGACGATCGTGCTTCACAGCAAAACTTTCATCTATAAGAAAGATTTATTTGTTGAAAAAGTATTATTAGTCAGACTAAATTTATAGTTTCACGAATGTTGGAAAATATAAAATTAGTTTAAATATTATTAGTTAATTATACATTTTAATTTAATTATAATTGCTTAATTTCGTATTATTGGAAGATTTTGAAGTTTTTTTTATATTTGAAGTCAAATTCATATTTATTAGCACAAATTAATAATTTTTATTTCAAAAAAATCCGAACAAATTTTCAACCTTCTTTTTAATAATCACTTCGCCGATGTAAGGAATATTTTGGAATGGCGTTAATTGTGTGTTGTTTGGTATGTTGTTTTAGGATTTGGTTTCTCTCACACAGATGGAAGACTGACATTTTAAATATTTTAAAATTAGTTGTTTTCACCTCCGATCTACAAACCTTCATATGTCCAGCAATATTACTCCCACTATCCAATCGTCCATGCTCCTGAATCCGTTTACAGAGATGACGAGACGTCTCTCCAATGTATGTGGTGTTGCAAAGGAGTATGAGATTTATTACTGAACATACTTAGAATTTTGTAAGACTTAGAAATGATAATATTATTAAGATTTTTTACTATCGATTGATTTTAAAATAGACGATTTAAATTTTTTGTAACCTTCTGAATAAGGAACGATTAGCGTATATCCAATATTAGAATTTTCGTTAGATAATTTATCGGGTTTTAATTCGTATTTGAACTCCTGTTCTTTATTCATTAATTTATCTATCGTCTCATTTGTAAGTTTCTATAAAAATGATTTCGAATAGCCGTGAAAACAACTAATTTTAAAATATTGTGCAGTAATTTTAAAAATTATTGGGAAAGAGTTACTTGTGAGGCATTATTGATTAAATCACTTAATCCGTCCATTAATATCCAAACAAGACTTTCTTCCACTTTTTGAAAATATTTAATTAGTTATTATGCAAGATGTTTGCATAATTATCAATTTGCTATTATAAGACAGCAAAATTGTTGTTAATTCAGCCTGAAGATGGTGGAAAATCCACCGAAATATATTGCGACAGTAAAATTTGATTTTAATGGCGTTCTTGACTTTAATCTTTTTTTAAAATTGATTTAATTTATTTTAAAATTTAGGAAATCATTTTATTCGATCATATGAAAAATTAATTATAGTTCAAATTTATTATTTCCAGAAATTAAATACTTCAAAATATATTCCATTTTAATTATATTAATAATCTTTAAATCAAAATTTAATCCGAAATATTTTTTAAAAATTTTAAAATTATGTTTAAAAATTTAAATCATTTCTAAATTATTAAATTTTTTCTGTGAAAAGCAACTTAACTAACTCCTCGTGGTATTGATAAATGAGCTTCTTTCGCATATCTATACAAATGTAAAAGTTGATAAATCACAATTTTTCTTTCAATCTGTTTTTATTCACTAGATAAATTAGTGGTTATCCTTCATCTAAGAATACGAGGGGGATTGGTAATTTCTTCAGAAAAATGAAAGTTACCGACACTTTGAAATTTCACTTTTTTAATATTTATAAAATAGTTTGTTTTAAGCTTATTCGATTTTGAGCCGACTTTTGTATAAATAGAAATGTAGTACTAACAACATCAGTTCTTGTCAGTAAGCATATTGTAAAAGCAAAATAATTTTATAATTAAGTTACATATATATGTACAGTATGATTCATAAGTCTGTTCAACCCCTCATATTTTGATTACTTATTTTCTAACTAAAAATTTGACGTCATATTACTTGTGAATATTTGTTTATATATAGTTTTTTTATGCTACACATTTGAATTTATATGTTAAATATTGAAATTTTCATTTATGACTTATTTTTTTTAATTTTAGATAAATTAAATGTCAAGAGTATTTAGTGAATTTGAGCGTGGAATGATTGTTGCGCTTAAAAATTCAGGAAGTGCATGGAATCAAATAAAGATCGAACTATTTACAAGATATAATAGAAATATTTCAAAACTTGGAATGCAATAAAATATGGGCGAAGTATTTAAAAACAGGAGAAGTGAAAGATCAGCCACATGGAGACAGACCTCATAAACTAAGTGCCAGATCAGAAAGAGTGATTAAACTCATAAGTCGTTTAAACAATGATATTTCCACGTTAAATATTACAAGGATATTTAATTCTTCTTGCTCAATAGGCTTAGTCGAAAGGATTTTACAGAAATATGGAATACTGGCATTCAAAGCTGTAAAGAGGTCTGCCTCCATGTGGCTGATCTTTCACTTCTCCTGTTTTTAAATACTTAGCCCATATTTTTTGCATTCCACGTTTTGAAATATTTCTATTATATCTTGTAAATACTTCGACCTTTATTTGATTCCATGTACTTCCAGCATTTTTAAACGCAACAATCATTCCACGCTCAAATTCACTAAATACTATTGACATTTAATTTATCTAAAATTAAAACAAAAGTCATTAATGAAAATTTCAATATTTAACATATAAATTCAAATGTGTAGCATAAAAAAACTATATATAAACAAATATTCAAAATTAATATGACGTCAATTTTTAGTTAGAAAACAAGTAATCAAAATATGAGGGGGTGAACAGACTTATGAATCATACTGTATAGTGAAATTTCCAAATGATACAAAATAATTTTATAAACAAGGGTACATACCATTTTGGTATCAAGATAGTTCGGCACCAGGTTTTCAACTTCTTTCTTTGAAACTTTTATTGTTATCCCTAACAAATAACCTCCTTTTGAAGCTTCTGTGGGATATATTCACGGACTTATTGTGTTAAATTCCCAATAAAATGAAATCCATCGAATTATCATTTTTGATAAAACATCAAACATCATTTAATGAAAAAGGTCTATGTTGATGGGACATTTAGCATTACACCTTTGCTATTGAGCCAAATTTAAGTCATTACGGCTGAAGAAAACGCATTTGTCTGATTAGTGTTTTATACTTTAATTCGTGATAAAATGGAAAGCATATGCAATCGAATTTTCGAGGCAATAAGAGAAGTATCACCAGCTTTTCAGTCTGACTTCTTTAAGATGTTTTTTACATCCTGTCAAAAAAAAATTAGGTGAGGAACATTAACTGCAAAGATGCAACTACCATTCTGATTTAGCATTATCTGCAACACAAATTCCAGATAAAATATTTGTTTCCATGGATCAAATAGATGATACCTTTGAAGTCCTCCCGAATATCATTCTTGAAGATTTCAAATGGTATTAGATGGTTTGAAGGAACCTAATTTGGCTGTCCAATCATAGAGGAATACAGAAGTGAATATAATTTGGTGTTGAAATTTGGAACGTCTATGAGAGTAAGCTTAGTGGTAGTAGAAAAACCAATAATTATGCTAATGCTTATCACAAAAAATGTAAATTGAATTTGGACTTCATCGTCTAACTATTTGGAAATTCAAAGGTTCTAAGAATTCTCAAGATCATAGTAACCGAACTTGAAACAAATATTTGATGGGAAAAGCGAATAATTTCCTAATTAATCAATAGTTATTTAGGTTGTTGTTGTTTGTTGTTTTTGAAAGTGGAAAATGTAATAATTTGATAATGGTGTTTGTTTTAAATTTGTAGATTATAAATATAATGTTTTATGTGGTGATATTTGTGTTCGTATGTGACAAAGATAATAAGTAGGGCACGGAATTTAATGACCTTAAAAATCAAAAATATGACTCTATTTTATTTCCTCTCTTTCCGGGTGAGATATTTTTTTGTTCTTCCCCTCTGCCAATAGAGTCACCACCGTCACCAATCCGCCGCAGTCACACCACTGAGTCACCCACTCTGTTATCAATGATTATTATTAATAATAATAATAATAAGATATGATACATCTTCCACGTTGTTTTGAGATATAGAAATGCGTGAAAATTCCTTGTGATTACGAAAATTAAATCGGTACTGAACAATTCTGCTACTGAAACGGCGGAACCGAAATGAACTGCTTTTGTATAAGCAATATCTTTCAACATTTTTCAATGTTTAGTAATTAAATTTTCTCGAAGGGAATCGGATATTAGTCGAGACCTCCTTAGAGACATATTTAATAGTTGTTTCAAAATCGATAAATTTGATGCATAGCGAAGTAAAAGGATTTGTCTAAAAATTCTGGTCGCTTATAGAACTAATTAATTGAGAAATAAATAATTCATTAAATATAATAATTCATTTTAGTTAAAATATAATTATATCTCTTAGTTTTATAAATATGAACAAAAAATAAAAAATTTTTATTTGCCACATCTTATCAAAGATATTTTAAACATATTTCTCAAACCTCACCTTCAAATATGGGACCATAAATCGATTCTCCTCCATTTCCTCTACCATACCAAATATCTAAAATTACATATATTTATAATGAATAAGAAATATGAAGTGTTACAAAACATATAAAACGATAACAAAAATTCATTTATCTACCGAATAATAGCATATTTTATAAAAAATTTAAAACCCTATTTTCTATTGAGTGGTTAATTCCTTCTTTAATGACTGATGTATTAAATTAAACAATTTTTTATTTAATAAAAAATTCTTAAGCCAATGAAAGTTTATTAATTTCGACGGTTTAACCGTCATCGTCAGAACAAATGATTTTTCAAACGAAATTTACTCATATAGTGCAGTTAATGATTATGCAATCAATACGTAATCAGTACATCATTTAAAAACTCTCAACAAAGTTGTAGAGTGCAGTCTGAACGTTAATTTTAGGATCCAAAGATCTTATATATAACGCTTCACATGTCACTCTCTCCCAATAATTTTTAAATTGAGTGCACAGAATTTTAAAGTGTAGTGGATTTATATCTCCTTCACAAGGACATAGAAGACATTGTCTCCAAGGACATATGGAATCTCCAACTGCGCCCTCTCCCGGGTGATTACATTTACTGCAATTTTCCTAAAACCCAAGAATCTCTCACCGACGCTGGAATCCCTCGATCGCGTAACAACACACACTCAGTCACCATCAGTTTGGTAAACTTTAGTGTAAACGAAGTATGCTTAAACGTTTATTTAGATATTGGTCTCTTTCAACAATATTCATAAAAGTTATACTAACATAAATTAATTTTAAACTGTAAATATAAAGATAACACCAAAATTGAGAAATTAGTTTTTTTAAGATAAACTTGAAAAAACAATGAACATTTTTGGAGCAATAGAAACTGAATGTTAAAATTTGTTATTAATTATTATTAATTAATATATAATTTAAATTAAAATTCATCAATCGTATTCTCTTCTTTAACCCTTTCCGGCCCAAATTATTATTTTTGAAAAAAAAATTTTTATTGTTGTTTTGTTTCAAGAAACAAGTGAGAATCGCTCTTTTTTGCATTCTAATATATATAGTGTCATCTATTAGATTTTTTAGAAACAATTACTATGTGTAAAATTTAAATTAGGTAAAAGAGATAACTGTAATTTAATTTTTCAAATATGTTGCCATATGGCAACAATGGGCTGGAAAGGGTTAACAAACATTATTATTAGGTGTACAACTAATTAATTTCGTATTTGTTACGAAATAACCTTATATTCGTATTTGTTACCTCATTTCGAATTTGTTACTAACCTCATATCTATTTATGTAGTCAATAG
>MQRK01243596.1:3226-27194 GCA_001938485.1 Girardia tigrina
TTAAAATTTTTGAGAGGAGTCAACTGACTCATGCCTGTTGACAGGAGCAGTGTTGCTTTTCAGTAACGAGGTCAGAAATTCAAAAAGTCACGGACTTATTGACCCACCCTCGTAATATCGAACATTGAATTCTCATCCAAAATTTGGTATTTTCACATAACCGGAAAATTAATTACCACTTTTTAAAAAAAATATATATTTTTAAATTATTTGTCTCTGAAGATTTTTAAAAAAAACTTTCTTTGGTTCAAGTGATTTGTTAAAGTGACAATTTTGCTTTGGAATCAATTTACGACTGATTTATTTTGTTGAGACGATATCGATATTTTTTTGTTGAAAATCAAATTTAGTGCTTTTTATTGAATTCATCAGTTGATATTGAAACTTTCTGAATCACGGTTTTGAGTGCAAAAATTACGATTCATTGATTTGAAATTTTTGATTGTTCGAATACAAAACAAAATTCTACATCAAACAGTGCCACTTTAGGAAAGATCTCAGTTGCAGCAGGCCGCACAAAAAAAAATTATTAAAACTTATGAATTTTATGTATAAATAAAAGTCATTTCTATCCTTTTAAACAAATTTGATATTCGGGCCGCAAATAGGACAACTCTGGTCTAAATTGTATTGAAAATTACCGAACTCTTTTACTTTTGTTCTCTAAAGAGACCAAACATTTGAAGACTATTTAGAACAAAACATGTCGCATATGTAACAAATGATTATTTTAGTTATACGTTATGTATTCTTTAAGTAATCCATTTTTAATGTAACTGAGTTACATCATATCTTTCCTATCTTATTTGTCACCAAATATCTTCCAGAGTTCTAAAGGTTTATTTTACATAGACAACATGATTATTTGAACACCTGTATTCAATCACAATTCTAATAAATTCATTATTCTTGATTATTCTTACATTCATGATTATTCTTTCTATTCAAATTATAAATTTTTTTATATAAGTTTTTCATGCAAATTTAAAATCTGAAAATCGTTTTTCTCTATCACATCGCATTTCAAAGAAAATGACTCTTAACCATTTTTTGAAAAATTAGCTTTTACATAGAGTTTTTCATCGACCTACCTTTATTGCTTCTTTGTTTTAATAATAAAAATATTGTTGCCGTGGCTACAAAAAAGTGTTTATATTCTACTAATTTATTACGTAATGTTTGTGGATACTTTGCTGATGTTGACCATAGAAAAACGTTGACCAACTATAAAAAAGCGCATCCACTTTATTTTGATTCAAAAGTTATTGTGCAGAAAAACAATGTGAACCAACCATCATTTGCTCCATTAGTGATATTACTTTGGCAGATTGATTACGGACGTCACCAAAATACAAGTCGATGCTTTTTGGAGGTCCGTTCTTATTGCGAGAACCCACAAATCATGCCACTGTTCCTTTTGCATGACAGTTATAAAAGAATTTTCTTTCAAAACATGGAAGTATGTTATTTTTCCCGGCATTGAATCAAATACTAATCACAACAATAAATAATCTAGGTAGGGTAAGTCCGTTACCAAAACAAAATAATATGCCCTGAAATAGATCATTAGAAAAAAATCGTCCATGTTTATTACAAATTATTCAAAATTTTAGTCAAAAAATCTGAAATGATTATGAATATTTTGAAGTTCTCTTTACATTTTAATATTTATGAGATGATCAGAATGTTTTTCATTTATTATGGATTTTAATATAAACAATCCATAAAAAAATTAAACCAAAATTTTATATTATTACCAGAGATAGCTGAAACAAAAATTTTATTAGTACAGATGTAAACATTCATGTAGTGAATATTCTAAAAAGGGAATATATTATTTATATTATATTATATATTTTAAAGTTATTTGTTGTTAAAAACCTATTTTATTAAATATTCGTATGAGACTCATTAGTGAGAATAAATGGCACTTATAGAAGTACATCATATATTCATTACAAAAGATATATAAAATGGATTTTCACTGGGTAAGACTTGAGCACGTCCGTAAACAGTCATAGACAAAGTTCAACAAAGGAGGGACAACTTTTGGTTTTGAAAAGACTTAACAGACGCTTCAGTATCCGATATATCTATGCTATACTTTTGTTTCATAAATTTGTTTCTTATTTATATATAAAATAAAATTAAGCATTTGCATTTCGAACAACTATCTTAAATGAATAATGAATGTGTTAACTTTGGTTTAAATTATTTTACTTTATTGTTCTTCTATAATTAGCCATTAAAATAGAGTGAGGCTTAATGCCATAATTAAGAAAACATAATGCTTTACTAGTTTTCTTTTTTTAAAAATATTATTTTGTAATTCCATACATTTAAAATTTTTTTTGAATATTTCAAATTTATTTTAACTAATTTAGAAATTTTATAAAGTTAACCTAATTAAAAACTGTCGAAATTTTTCGTAACAATCAAAAATTGGTTACAAAATTCCGACCGAGATTTGATATTTTTCATTTAACAAAAATTTCTCCGGAATTTCGGTCCGGTTTTAAATTAAAATATTGAAAAAAATCGTAAAATAAACTAAAATTTCACAAAAAAATATTACTGAGAAATTCTTGTTTTTTTTATTATATTAAATATTTTGAACAGATTTTTCATTTTACGTGATTATTATTATTATTTATAAATAATAACATATTTTTCCTCTTAAACCCAAAATAATTATAATTTTTTAATTTGATTTTTTTCTAATTTACTTATTAGCTTTATCAATATTTGCATTCTTTAAATAGCAAAATAAATGTCTCTTTAAAATACAGAAATTAAAAAAATCCCTTCCTCTCTTTAATTAATAATATTTTAAATTAATTATATAATCCTTTATGTGTCCCAAAATATTGTAATAATTTTAGAATAAAAAAATATTTATTTTGATCATTATTTTAAATTATGAAACTTATAACTTTTTAATATGAACTACAATTCTTTCAAAAGTATATTTAATTTTAAATGCTTAAGTTTAATAATATTTGTCTTCAAATATCAAACTCCAAACAACTCAACACTAATACCTAATTTTAATGTTATTAATTAATATTAAAATTTTTAAAAGTTATTTATTATATATACAATATTTGTTTTATTTTAACAAATATAATACTAAATGTTTAATAACATTCACCCATGATCTCAAGATCAAATCACATAGTTATATAAAAGTTTAGGTTACTTCCATTAGTGATATTACTATTTCAGATAGATTACGGACGTCATCAAAATACAAGTCGATGCCTTTTGGAGGTCCGGTCTTATAGCGGGAACCCACAAATCATGCCACTGTTCCTTTTGCATGACAGTTATAAAAGAATTTTCTTTCAAAACATGGAAGTCTGTTATTTTTCCCGGCATTGAATCAAATACTCATCACAATAATAAATAATCTTGGTAGGGTAAGTCCGTTACTAAAACAAACTAATTCTGGAGCTTCTGGTTATTCAATTTCATCATTCATATCTGAAGTGTAATCAGTTCCAATCTTCTGAGGTACCGGATTTCCTACTTCGTAATCTCTGTATGTGGTGTAATCATCGAAACCAACTGTAGTAAATTCTTGAAATTTCGTTCCTCTTCTGATGTGAAATATGTGCTTTGTAATTCTACTATCATCGAGCTCTGCACTAACTCCGAATATCAATGACTTGATTGCATTCAACTGAGCCCATTGTTTGTCACACTTTCAATTGATTCTGATATAAACAATTTAATCAATACTGAAAGGATATTTCTATATATTGTCGTAATCAATATTCCAATTACAGTTAGAAGTGAATTTACATTTCACCTGGCACTCATTTTTTATAACAGTACGATAGGTCATTGACATTAGGGGCCCTATGAATTGATGTTCCATGCGATATCTTGACGTCATACGATATGAATTTTCCTACCTATTTGAATTTTGAGTTCACAAAAATTTTTGCATTGTAAAATTTTTTAAATTTGAAACTAAATTCGTACAATTTTAAACATTTTTAAAACTTCCAAATTGATAAATTGTAAATTTAAAACTTGTAAGAATGAAAAACTTAAAATAAAATTTTAACGTATTCATCTATATTATACACTATATTTAATTATAACGGTTTGTGAATAGAAAATAATGTTACTCAGATTTTTAAAAAAAAAACGAAATTTATATAAAAATAAAATTTTGAAATTATGTTTAATATTCAGTTTAATTCGTCAAACATGTCCTAACCTTAAGAACATACATTCACTAATCGACCTTTTAGATCTCACTGCAATTGTATTTATGTTTAAGTGATTGAAACGATGAAGAATAGTATTAAATGAATAGTATTAATGGTCTGGACAACATGTAAAAGTGTCATTGAGATTTCTCTCTCACAACCCATTTCTTTGATATTGAGAGGCTGATAGTTTTGGAGGTTACGTATTGAGTTTACCTAATAACTGTTAATAAATAAAAATTATATTTTTAATAAAATATATATTTAAACTTTTTAACAATGAAAAAAGTTCAATTGGGTGAAATAAACAAATAAATAAGCTGTTTTTTACTAAATAAATTTATTTATATAAATAAATTTGTCCATTATTTAAATGTCAGGAAGTTCATGCTGGATGATTATCTAAACCAAATAATTGGTTAAGTAATAAACTAAAAGATAGTTGTGTTCAACCATTAATGAAAGACGAGCAATGTTCTTACATAATTCATACAGTTACATAAATGATCACCATGAATATTTTCAGATCTTCAATAAAAAGCCAAGGACAACTTTGAAAAATATTGTTGAATTGTTGGAACGTTTATATCCCTAGGAAAAAAAGTTAAATACTTCTGGTGATTTACAATTTCCAATCATTAACAGTCCAGAGACAGCTCAGCGATTTGAATCAGAAAATTTGACAATGAAGGAAAAATTACATTTAATGATTTAAAGAAAAATTTCTTCAACTGATAGTACTGAAATTGAAAGGCTCCTATAAAATATCGAAAACAACCTCAAAACAGAATAAAGACTGTTTATTGAGCAAAATATCAGAGGAAAATATTTGTAATTTTTATATCAGGCTCTTTTGACAATTTTTCCATCAAGTATTCAAGCGGAGAGAGCCTTTTCTACCGTGGGTTTGTTTTATATTAAGATTAGATGACTCAAGTATGAATGGATTTGCTTGATAATACACTTTATTTCGCCGCCAAAATGAACGGCACCCAAATGGCAGCACCCAAATGATGCGTACCCGTGTGTATGTATATCAGATGACTTTTCATTACATTCAAATTACAATTCAATTATTATAATTGCAGAAAATTACCTAAAATCGTAAACAAGTTAACTTGTGAATCATATGTCTAAGAGAACGCAGAATAAAGAAAGACCGCAGAAGGATTCTCAAAATTAATTTTGAACTTAGCCTAAATGTTTCAGATAAAATATTATGAATGGTGTTTTTGCCGATTTTAGAATACATGTTTCTGTTTTTTAATCAAGTTATTACTGTAAGAATAATTTTTTATATTAATAATAGAAAATACATGTTAATTATTTTTCCTTCAATAGTTGGCTGATTAGGGAACATACGTGAAGTTATTCATTTAGCGTATATTTAAAAAGAATCTCGTCGCCAATAGGAACTCCATCTCTACGGTATTCGCCCGTACAGAATTGACGGAAATTATCCGCAGTTTTCGGGACAATATCGGCAAATAATTCGAACTGTATTCTGCCAATATCCTGACCACCAACACTGACATCGAAAAATACGACTGGATTTGACGGATTTCCCATTTGAGACGCAACAGCAGGTAAGACGATTTCTTCTGACATTTTTACATGATTATCACCAAATGTCTCCATAAAATAATCCACATTAAAAATATAGCCAAAAGGCAAAGTAATCTGGTCTTTTAAATTAGACATTCAATCTCAAATAATGACAAGAAATCGATATTCCTATATAATATTTATTCGTTCTCAAAAATTACAACTGATTCGTTTAAACAAATGAATTTAAATTCCAAATATATAAAAATTATTATTATAACATATATACCTTATATATATATATATATATATAATTTTTATTAACATCTTTTGATGTATTTCTATTTTATTTTTCACAATTTTAATAAGAATTTTAATTCATTCTGAAACAAATGGAAAATAGAGTAATTTAGTCGATCACTAAATGAATACATTTTTTTTAATTTGAGTGATGTTAAATGAGAAGAAAATGGTGAAACATTGTAAATCCAATCAATATAAACTTCCAATTTTTCCAAAATAAATTGCTCAACTGTGGAGTCACATTCTCCTGTCTTTCGTATGAACAAGAAATCATTTTCCTTGAATCCAAATATATCTATAAATGATGTTTTCAATGAAATTGATTGTAATAGTTTCGAATCATATAACGGGAACGTTATTACATATAAAACTATGAAAAAAAGACATTCTTCAAGATGGAGATCAAAATGTTATTTGGGGAAGTTTTATTAGGCTTGTCGATCTAAAAATGCAAAAATACATGGTAGTTATTTTTCCTTCAATAGTTGGCTGATTAGGGAATATACGTGAAGTTATTCATTTAGCGTATATTTAAAAAATATTATTTAATTTAAATAATAATTAAAATAAATCAATTTAAAAATATTTTTCTTTTTGAATGAGCATTCCATATTAATTAATTCGCTACCTTTTAGATAACTCGTACTAATAATAAACTCAGTTTACTTTATGAAGAAAGTCAAAGGTTTCAAGAGAATGAGAATGTATAATTAACAATGAGTTATTCCTCTCTCTTTATCTGATGCTCATCAAATGAGCCAAAATGTGTAATTAACATAAAATTTATCTATTTGATACAATCTAACAAATTGTAGTTCTCTTTCACAATGAAAAAAATTATTTAAGCGATATTTTTTAACGAAAATTTTTTAAAATTTGTTATCGAAATGTGGAAATAAGATAAAAAAAATTTATAATTGCTACGTCGCATTCGGATAAATTAGAGCCTGAAATCTGAGTAGAGAGCTTTGCGATATGAGCAGATGCGATAATATATGTACTGAATTATTTATTTATTAGAAGATAATTAACGAATCTCCATAGATACGTATATACGCCCATTTCTGTTTTTTAATCAAGTTATTACTGTAAGAATAATTTATATTAATAATAGAAATAAAGCTATATTAAAAAATAAATGCATTAAATTTAAATAATTAACATTAAAGCAGTTGTGAATAAATTGAAATAAAATTGGCAAAGCCGAAAATTTAGATTCACGTTAGTGTCTCTACATCACCACCGAGGGGCTTACTGCAAAAATTACTATATTATTGTTAATGGTTTAAGTTATTGTTTTGAATCGTTACATTTGTTAAATTTATTTCTTTAATAAAGTTATGCATAAAAATATGGTTAAAATATGTAGCACTCTGGAAAACTCATTTGTATTATTATTATTATTTCTCTAAAAAATATATTTGATGTTGCAGTTGTATTTCTTAAAATTATATTATTTTATATTATTTTGTACGTTATTTAATGTAAATATATTTTTACTTGCATCCATGCGGATACCAAATTTTTATTTAAAAATATTCAGAAAAGTTTAGTTTAAGATTACTTTTATTTAAGATTTTAGCACAGAAATCGAAGTTTTATTTGGCTTAAAAATGGATCAACAATGGAATATTAATGGCAGAATTAATAAACATAGATGTAGAATTTAAGGCATAGTAATGAAGAACCAGCAATAAGAAAAGACCGATATGAAAATGGTATTCAAACGTCTCATTCAAAATATAAAGGCTTATTAATTTGTTGAAATTATAAGAAAGGTAATATTCTTAAGAAGGTATACATTAAAACTCATATCTATTACAGATTTTTAAGGTTATATTCTATGGTCTGTAAATCCAATCATTGAGTTATAAACCGTAAAATGCTTCAAAATATAATTCCTTAATATTTTGAAAACTAAGTATACATTAAAAAAACAAAATAATATAGCCTGTAAGTCATGAGAATTTTGTTTCTGTAAATTTTAGTCTATAGACCACTTGTATAGAAGTTAAAGAGTACTTCATACTCTGATTGAAACATTATAATTGCTTAGAACAAATAAAGAAAAATCTAATTTAACTAATTTTGATAAATTAAATCTTATAGTGAGTTTAAAACGTGAGTATAAGTATAAAGATAAAAAATTTCATACATAAAGTTCGTTAATCTTGTGAGGAATATTTTAAATTTGGTATGTTGAAATTGGTTTGTTGAATTTTGTATGTTGAGTTTAGTATTTGGAAATGTGTTTCTCCCACCCAGATGGAAAATTGGTAATTTAAATGTTCACGATAAATAATTATTCGAGTATAATTTATATTTTAAAGTACAGCATAAGATATTTAAAAACATTAAAAATATTAAATCGTTTCAAATTTTCATATTAAAATTTAAATAAAATAAATAGTTTTAACTAAGTTTTGAATTAATTTACATGTTCTTTCTTACCATAAAATAATTTTTAAATAAAATTAATATGTAAATAAAATTAATACTAAAACTACAAAATTTGAACTTTAAAAATAAAATCAGAAAATAATGAATAAATTTGTTCGAATAATTGTTTATTAACAAACATTAACAAAAAATTATCAATTTATAACGATGTCGAATGACGAGAGTTTTGCTGAGAGTTGTCCAAAAGACAATTCTGATTGTATTGAAAATAAAAGTTTGAAAAGCCATGTTGGGGTTCTTAATATGGCGACACACGACCACGTGATTCCGAACATCAGAGGTCCGGAGATTTTTGATGGATCAGAAATAAAAGTTGAGGCATTCATAAGGAGCTTTAACAGGTATGCGAAGATAATGGGATTTTCAGAGGAGAGGAAAATCTTATTAGCAACACCATATATGACTCCGGATGCCATAATACAATATGAAGCAGCGGTAGGTGAGACATGTGAAGAGAAACTAAGATCCGCATTTGCGAAGGAAAAATTTATCCTGGATCTAATGAAGGAACTGGTAGAAATGAGAATTGGATCTAGCAACCCAACAGTAGTATTTAGAAAAACTGATGAAATCATTGAAAAGTTAATTGAGAAAAAGTTGGGTAAAAAGGAACTATCAAATTTGGTCTACACTAATCTGATAGATGACGAGAACGTACAGTAAGAAATAGTTGTTAGAGGTGTCAATAAATCTGAAGAGTTTGAAGACATTCAAACGAGAATGTTCGAATATGATAGAAAGAAAAGAAATGCACCTGTAGCGGCATATAACACAAGAGGAGAAAATGAATGGAGAACAGTGGAAAATAAAAAAAGAACACCAAGACCACAGAACGAGAAATTCAAAGAACAAGAAACAAGAAGAACTTTTAAAGTTCGAAAAATTACCTGTTGGGCATGCCACGAAGAAGGGCATGTTAGAAGAGAATGCCCTAACGTGAAGTGTAGTTATTGTAATAGAAAAGGGCATTTAAGAACACAGTGTTATGAAAACCCTAATAGATTTAGGGAGCGTGATCAATGGAAAAGAGATAATGGAAATAATCGATGGAACAACAGGCAAAATTACTCAAATCAACGGTATAGAGAACTGCCAACATACACGAATAGGAAATACCAAGTAGCAGAAGTGGACGAACTAGATGATGAAATGTACATAAAAGAAGAATCTAGAAAAGGGGACTATTCTGAAGGAACGTATAGAAGAGAAGATGGCAAAAGACTGGAATCTCCCGTAGGTAACAGAAAATTCAGAAATGATCAGGGAAATGAGGACGCATGATCACAGGGAGAAGTGATCAGTGTGCTACAATATGAACTCAATGTAGGTGTATGATTGATTGTATGTATGAATGTGTTTGTGATTGTATGTTTGATGGTGTGTTTGAAAATATTCCTCTGGAGATGTGTAGATTAGATAATGAACCTGAAAAAGACGATGAAATATGTGCTAATATGGATATAGAAAATGAAAACAAAATAAAAAAGAATGCTGAAGATGTATTGATATTACCAAAGTTTAACATAAATTATAAAGAATTGAAAGGTAGACCAAGTATAGAGTTCCGAATAAAGAATAAAAATGTCAATTGCCTGTTAGATACAGGAGCTCGAGTCAACGTTATTAAAGCAGAGATAATTAAAGATATGAAAGATGTCAAGATCAAAGAAACTAAAAGACGAATACATGTGTGAATGATTCAGAACTTATAAACTATGGTACTGTTCAACTTAAAGTGATAATTGAAAGAATGCAGAAAACAGTAGATTTCTTTGTGGTCAAAGATTTAGATCCAGAAATGATTGCAGGAATAGATTTCTTGGACAAATTCAGGATTAAGTTAAAGAGAGAACCATCAAATACTAATGAGTTACTAGTAATACGAGACGATTCAACAGACGAGGAGAGACTGAGGAGAATAAAAGAGCTGTTTGAAAACAAAATTGACAACCAACTAATGGAACTTTTAACAGAATTTAAATCAATATTTACGGCCGATAAATGGGTTATTGGAAGGTCGTCACTGACCAAACACAAGATCGAAACGCATGGAGAATCAGTTTTAGTGAAACTTTATCGAGAACCAAAACATTTCGAGGAATAACTGGACGATATTATTCGAAATTATGAAGAAAACAATATTGTCAAAAAGTGCAGTTCCCCGTGGAATTTCCCTCCACTTTGTTTTTGGAAAAAGGAGAAACAGGACATTTGAATGTGTGTAGATTTTCAGCAATGTAATAAAATCACCGTTAGACCGGCATTCCCAATGCCGAATGTTGAGGAAATGTTGAATACACTAAATGGAGCAAAGTATTTTAGCACAATCGATTTAGGAAACGCATACCATCAAGTGGAACTTGAAGATGAATCAAAAGTCAAAACAGCATTTTCAACAAAAGATGGTCAATACTGTTTCAAGAGAATGCCATTTGGAATTGCGGCGGCACCAGCAACGTTTCAAGAACTGATGGTAAGAGTTTTTAAATTTTTTTTATTTTAAATTTGGTATGATGAAATTGGTTTGTTGAATTTTGTATGTTGAGTTTAGTATTTGGAAATGTGTTTTTCCCACCCAGATGGAAAATTGATATTTTAGATGTTCACGATAAATTCGAGTATAATTTACATTTTAAAGTACAGCATAAGATATTTAAAAATATTAAAAATATTAAATCTTTTCAAATCTTCATATTAAAATTTAAATAAAATAAATAGTTTTAACTAAGTTCTGAATTAAATAAATGTTCTTTCTCTACATGAAATAATTTTTAAATAAAATTAATATGTAAAGAAAATTAATACTAAAACTACAAAATTTGAACTTTAAAAATAAAATCAGAAAATAATGAAAAATTTGTTCGAATAATTGTTTATTAACAAACATTAATAAAAAATTATCAATTTAGAACGATGTCGAATGACGAGAGTTTTGCTGAGAGTTGTCCAAAAGACAATTCTGATTGTAATGAAAATAAAAGTAGGAAAATCCATGTTGGTGTTCTTAATAAATCTAATTAATTAAAATCATATCATTTTCTTCAGCAAAATTAAACTTAAAGTAAGACATAAAAAAAATAGCAATGTAATTTTATATATATATATATATATATATATATATATATGAATATAAATGAATATAAATGAACCCTTATGTAATCCATNTAATTTTATATATATATATATATATATATATATATATATATGAATATAAATGAATATAAATGAACCCTTATGTAATCCATAAAATGAAATCATGTTAAATAAAAATTGTAAATGACCTGGTTGAGACTGCCAATAACTTTGAAAATGTTTTCACAAAAACTTGATTTTATCATTTTTTTAAGTGGCCGATAAATTCAATTACATCAATATTTGCAAATATACATAATATAATATAATAACATCACATATTCTTATTTATAAGAAAAAGTTCGTTCGTTTATCTACAATTTCCACAAAATATCGATCTAACCTTTCAGCAAGAAATAATCAATAATTAGTACTTAATTATCGATGGTCGAACCCGAAAATTACAATGATACAAAATTAATTGTTGTTAGTTGTTGTAATTGAGTGATTTGTTTAACTGAATGATTTTTTTAACTTTGTAAATTCATACTTTATTTCACTTTTGTGAAATTCGATAATAATTTAGTTAATCGTATTTTCTTTTGACTTTCATCATTTCACAAAATAATACTTTAGCGGTTCTGTAATCGTTAAGATCATCGAAGTCAAAGATTTAAAAGCGACTTTCTGTGCGACATGTGACACTGTTGGTCCCTCTGCTTAGCTCACGAGATTCTCAATCTTCTTTTCATTAATAAAACTGACGAGAGAATCGTCAGGAGGAGTTCCACTAAAACTGAAAACAATAATCCGAAATGGGACGACATGATTTTTTGGATGTAACTCATTGATGTATTATGATTTTCATGGAGTACCACGACGCGGTCATTCATCCTTCAATTTTATTGCCGTAACCAATAATTCGTTCGAGTCATTTGAGTCGATGAATGATTACTGTGGGATCTACAGTCAGAGGGAAATATTCATGAAAGAACCGCTCAGAACACAAAATATTAATATCAAATTTAAGTTTTTTTGATATTTTCATCAATATTGCTCTTTCTCTATTCCGACTATGTTTTTAATTTTGTTTGCAGAACTTACCTTGCGCTGTATCTTCAAAGTTTTGACATTGTACTTTTTACATTTATATTCCTAAAAAATATCAGGATACAGTGTTAAAGGTATCATAAATTTATTTATGAATGTATTTTTAGTTTTATGAAATCGTGATATAATTTTAAAATTTAATTCATCCATTATAGGTTGCTCTCACTATCGCTTTGCTATTTTAAATACAATCGTTCTATTGTTAGTTGCTTTTAATATCGTACGTTTAAAGTTTTTCAACTTATCATAATAAGCAATTTGTCTGCTGTTTCTTTAATCATGTCTTCCAAAAAAAGATTTAAAATAATTATTCTGAATTAACAATTAACTTAGTTTATTAAAATTTTTACACATTTCCAAAAGAATAAAGACAAGAACTATAACAAAAATAATTTTGTCATCAGGTTTATTAAAGTTCACAAACCGCTACCAGTTTGTTTTTGAATAAATTCTAGTTTCATAAATAAGGACATTTTTTTCAACCTAAAAATCCAAAACCCGTAAGACTTCCTTTATTTATTTTTGAACTGTAATAGAAACATTAATATGAAACGAATTCATAAAGTTAAACAGAAAAATACATTAGCTTGATTTTTAAAAATATAAAATATTCCTCGACATATTTTTAATATAGTAAAAGATTATTCCCACCAAAAACTTTAAGTTAATTGTAATTTATTTTAAATCATTGAAAGTAAAACAGAAATTAACGTTGGAGCTAATCATGAACCTAATGTAATCCCAAAAGTTACTTATATTTTATATTTTCATTTTATTAATATTCAATAGATTTTAAATATTTTTTTTAAATTTTTATATTATGAAATACGGTAATAAAAATAAAACATAATATATGCATAAATCCTGAAAATATTCATCAGTATATTTCAGAAACTTTATTATATACTTACATTAATATTTTTTAAAATAAATATCTCCACATAGATTTCATTTATTAAGTAAAATATTTTTTATTAACATATTCTAATATTTAATTATTAATTTATTTATTCAAAAATATTTTAATTTGTTTTCAGTAAATTATTTTATGTTAAAAGATAATATAGATTACTAAAACTTTTATTTATTATAAATGATTTAATCTGGAAAATAAGTCGAAAATAATCGAAAGACAAATGGTTTCGAGATGGGATTTTCCTTAATTTATCAAAGATATCTCCATTTTTTCCAGCTGAATGTCTACCATCTTCCTGTCACAATCTTTTCATCAATAATTAATAGCCCAATTTATCATTGGAAAATTTTATATATTCTCTGTCTGGAAAGTTTTTCTTTCAGCTCATTGATGTGATTACTGTTTAAATAATATAAAATACTTGATCGTTTTTTATCAATACAAGTCCAAGGAATAAAATAAATTTTGGAAAAGTTATTGTGAAGAATTAGTACACTCTTAAAATTTTTGAAATAATTAATTTTTATAAATAATTATTAAAGTAAGAAAATACCCAAAATCAAAAGTTTTGAAACGAATTATAATTAAAAAAAACTCTCTAATTAATTTTCAAAAGGGCATTTTCAAGAATAATTGAATTTTATTTGTTAAAAAAACTTAAATAAAATTAATTGTGAAATAATTGATTTTAAATATATATTTATATATATATATATATAAAGCCAAGTATAATTATGTTTTAGAATAATTTTAAATCATTCTGAAAAATAAATTAATGCAATTTTTATATCTAGAAATGTAATTTTTAAAACAGATAATTTTTAAATCTTAAAGTCATTTTGAAATTCAGTAAATTAAAGATTTGATAAATAATTAATTTTAAACAGTTTTTTTGTAAAAAATAAAAAACAGCCAATGAAAATTTTATAATTAATGAATCGTAATAATATAATAATAAATTTAAATATTGTCAATTATTTTTTGTATTTAAATTATAAAATGCTAACGGATTTCTAATTAAATATTGAGATATAACACTAAAATAATTTTAGATTGATAAATATCTTTTGTTAAGTTAATTATATATATATGTAAAAAAATGAAACTAAATGAATCGTTAAAATAATTTTAGAATAATAAAATGTTTTAAATTGAATATTGATAAGATATAAAACGTTAAAATCTTTTATTAATTAAAACGTTTTACAAATAAAATAAAATAACATTAAACTAATCTTAAATTAATAAAAAAATCTTTTGTTAATTTAGTTAACATATGCTTTAATATGGACTAAAATAAATTGTTGATTTAATGTTTTATTTTAAATTAAATTTCATAAAATATAGAAATGTTAATTTATGAAATTAACGGAATAAAAAGCAATCAATAAAATTTTGTATCATTGATCAAGAACCCAACATTTATTGGATTGGCCAAAAATTCATTGCGTTTTTGAGTACGTCTTAATAAAAAGCTTGAAAATATAAAACGATGTGATAAAATTTAAATTCAATTATATATTCTGAAACCTTAATTTTCTAACTATATTTATACAAAATATTAATTGATTTTGTTTTAATTTATTACTTTACCGTCAATTCGAAATGGAAAATCTAAATGAGCATATTCGTCATGTTTTGTTGCATTATTTTCGCAAAGGGAAAACCGCTGTACAAGCTCATAAGAAGATATGTTTTGTATATGGTAGTGACTCCTTAAAAAGTTGACAGTGTCAATACTGGTTTTCTAAATTTCGTTCTGAAAAATTTCATCTGAAAGATGCACCACGCTTCGGTCGACCAGTTGAAGTTGATGGCGACAAAATAACAGCACTGATCAAATCTAATCGACATATGACGACAAGAGAAGTTGCAGAGACTCTGGAAATATCAAAATCAATTGTTGGAAGTCATTTAAAGAAACTTGGATTCGTCAGTAAACTCGATATGTGGTTACCACATGAACTCAAAGAAATTCATTTTGTGAAACGTATAGACATTTGCGATTCCCTTTTGAAGCAAGAACAAAGTGATCCATTTTTGAAGCGCTTGATTGCGGGTGACGAAAAATGGATTATTTACAACAATGTGGAACGCCGATGATCATGGACAAAACGTGGTGAGCCTGCCAAAACGATCCCAAAAGCAGAAATTCACCAAAAGAAGGTTATGCTTTCCGTCTGGTGGGATTTTAAAGGAATTGTGTTTTTTGAACTCTTTCCGAGGAATTAAACCATCAATTCAGACAGATATTGTGGTCAGCTGGAGAAATTGGCTCATTCAATTCAACAGGAACGTCCTGAATTGGCAAATCGAAAAGGAGTTGTAATTCAGCATGATAACGCAAGACCGCATATAAATTTGACCACTCGCCAGAAACTCTTATCACCGGTTGGGAGGTTTTGCCGCACCCACCGTATTCTCCAGACTTGGCCCCATCGGATTTTCATTTATTTAGATCACTGAAGAATTCCTTAAACAGAAAAACATTCGCCAGTGATGATGACATCAAATCTTTCCTAGACGGCTTTTTTGCTGACAAAGGCAAAGGTTTTTATGAATCAGGAATAATGAAGCTACCGGAAAGGTGGAAGAAATGATTGAAAATAATGGACAGTATATCGTGTAAAAATATTTGTGCATCCATGTCATTTTTTGATAATAAATATTTTAGTAAAAAACGCAATGACTTTTTGGCCAACCCAATATAATAAAGTATTATTTTCTCGATTTTCAGTTTTTCTTTGGTATATTCTACACGTTTTTGGAAAGAATGGTTCTTTTGACAAACTTCTTATATTTTAAAATTAAGTCTCTGTGAATGCAAATGTTATTTATGAATTTAAAATTAATAAAAGATAGCTTCGATTTATTTTTTTTAGGTAAAAATAAAAAAAAACACTTAATCAAAGCTAATATTGTTATTTTTATTGTATTATTAAATTATTTTATTATTTTTTTTGTTATATATGATTACAAAATTTTCAAAAGGTTAAAAAATGTTTGAAAGAGTTAATTTTCTTATTAATTCGTGAAAATTAATATAAAATCAAAATTAATTCAAATTGACGAATTTAACTTTGGTTTATTTTTTCCTAGGCATTCTTCAAGATGAGCAACATGACCCTCGTATCAATCATCAACCAAATAGTCGCACCGACCTTATTTGGTTTCATAGTTTTGTTTGGATTTTTTGGGAATCTTCTCGTGATAATTGTTGTCTTCATAAATAAACAGTTGCGCAACTGTACGAATATTCTCATCGTTTCACTCGCTATTGCTGATTTTGCTTTTATTACATTTTGTGTACCTCTCACTGCGACCATTTTTATAAAAAGTGGTTGGAATTTAGGAAATATAACTTGTAAAATCTATCAATATTTTACATATTTGACGGCCTACATGAGTGTTTATACACTAGTTTTAATGAGTATAGACCGATATTTGGCGGTCGTTCATCCCATTATGAGTATCAATGTAAGAACGGACAAGAATGCATTAAAACTAGTAATAGCCACATGGATTTTATTTATGATTTGCAATTCTCCTTTATTGTTCAATTCAGGGGTTGTTTATCCTCCAACGGATATAAACGTAACAAAAGATTATTACTGTACCTATTTACCGAATGTTCAATTCAATTTAACTTTAAACGGGTATGTTGAAAACTACCAATTCGGAAGATTATATACATTGTTGTTTTTTATCTTTGGTTATCTTTTACCTCTTTCTGCTATTGTGTTATTGTACGCTATTCTAATATGGAAATTACTTTTTAAAAGCACTTCAAGAATATCTCAATCAAATAAAGCCTTGAAGTCGAAAAAACGAGTCACAAGAATGGTCGTCATAGTTGTGGTCGTCTTCGCCCTTTCATGGCTGCCAATTCAAGTAGTTTTCATTATTCAACTCTTTGGCAGTGAGCCTGAACATGCTGCTTTTCGAGCTTTCCATGTGTTGGGCAATGCTCTGGCCTATTCTAACAGTATGATGAATCCAATATTATATGCATTTTTTTCCAATAATTTCCGAATTGCTTTTAAAAGTGTTCTACTTTGTCAAAAACAAACGTTAAGTGGAAGGGATTTCGAGAAAACAAATTTAAATATTAATCGAAATACAACTGAACAAAGAATGTCACAGAAAGCTTTAAAAAAAGATAACTCAGCTGGGAACATTAACTTAAAAGAGAGAAATGTAAACAGTTTTTCCTGCTCGAAATATATCGTTATTACTGATTTAAACCCAACTGAATAAAAATGTGTCAAGATTATTATTTCTGTTAATATTTTAATATAAATACATCATTTTTATTACTTTTTTGTAATTGCAGATTTTTATTTTTATTTTATATTATTTATATAATTTTTTATATTACATATACATATTTTATATAATTTATGTTATCTTTTTTAATTTTAATATATAATAAATGCTAAAATATTTAAAATATCTTGTGGGAAGCATACAAAGATCAAAGGATTTTGATATGAAGAGAATAGTTTTTTTAATGATTATTTATGTTTGAAACAATAAGATTTGTCTTTTAAGATTATTATAAAACAGTTATTTTCAACATTTTCCGTTGCAAAATCTTTTGAAACTTCTTTGGAATAAATAAAACCTCAACTGCCAAGTCATTCTTCGTTCTGCGTACTTCCGGAGAGTTTTTCCAAACATAAAAGTTGATTCATTTTTATATTTTTAATAATAAACATTTTGCTTGTTCTACCTTAATTCATTTGTTACAAAAGATCTTTGCTAAACAAATAATTGAATTTAAATGTTAATTTTAAAGAATTTTGAAAGAAAACAATAATTAAAAGGCTAAAAATTATTTGATGTATTAAGCATGGCTAAATGAAGATGTTAGAATACTTTTCCTATTAATAAAATTAATTTCAAAGTATAATAATTATGTTTTATGAATTTATTTAATATATAATGTAACCAATAAAAGACGGAAAATAGTTTATTTATTTGAAAACAGCTTCCCAATTTAACCTTATTTAAATAAACACTATTTTCCAAAGTCTGCCTGGTAATCAAAACTAACGACCCGGACGAGGGAAAGCCATTCCTGGATTATCAACTCATTCTCTCTTCTTTATACAATGACAATGAACCGAAGATCTTACTCCCTCATTACTGAAAAAAACAAGTGGTGTTATGAACTAAAATCTGAGTTAAATAATTGGAATCTATTATTTGAACGAGAATGATTAACAGAGACAAAGAACCTTTTTAGAGGTGACGCAGGCCAACCGCAGAATGCGAGGGGCACATTGTCGGACCGTCGTTTGTTTCCTTCGGGATCTCGTTGTCTTATCTAAATAATTAATCTCTACAAGTTAAAGTGAAAAACGTTAGTCAGAAGTGATATTAACCCCTCCAGAAGCTGAGCTACCAGTCGGGCCATACTCGGTAGTGGTAGAGAACCCGAAGGCTCTCCGAAGCACACAAAACTTGTTGATGTGCGCGGAGGAGACGCGTCTGTTCCCATCATGTTTGATGAGTTATTGAGATAAGTCTAGAATAAGTATGAGTTGCCGTTTAACTAAAAGCGGATGGGCACTCAGAGCTTGCCAAAATATTGTTTTAAAGAGGGGAACACGACAATGATTATGTACATAATAAAATAACAATTTAAATTCCGAACAACTAATAAAATGTTTTTGAAATGTTCTTTTTAACGTTTTCATTGTTATTCATTTAGAATTTATTTGCAGCTTGTTTCAGCCACCACACAAAGTAAGTTTTTCAAGCAAAAACATTAAAGAAAGCTTTAAAAATGTAAAAATAAATATATATTATTTTATCATTACATCCATTAACAATATAAATTTTGATGAACATTAAAATCGTGGTATTCCAAACAGAATCATTCATACAAACATTTTTCACATTTATCTTAACAAATTTAGAAGTTATTTCTAATTATCCTACTTAAGAAATTATTAATTAAAACTGTTATTATTATTTTTCAAAAAAAATTATACTGCCTTAAATTATTTTTTTTTATTATTTTATTAATAAAAGAAAATTTATGATTAAATTAAATACTTTCAATTTAATTATCCTTTTTAGAGAGTTAAAAAACTTCATAATAATAAACACACGCTGTAAATATAGACAAAATTTTCTTTCTTAGTCGTTCATTTATGAATTTATGAAAAAAATATTTTAGACAAAAATAACATCAAAACTAATTTTTTTAATTTGATTATTAATAAAATATTTATTTAAAAATCAATTTTAATAATAATCAAATATTTGTTATACTATTTTTCAGTTTTTATTAATATGTAAATTTAATTAAATTTAAATAAAGGATTAATTTAAAAAAATGTTGAAATATTATTTCTGTGCGTTAATTACTAAGAAAACTAAAAAGTACTTTAATGACAGTTTATTTCAAAAATGACAAAAAAAATTCAAATTTATTTTTGATTTATTTATCTATTTTTCATATAAATTTATTGTATATAAATAAAATAAATAAATTTTAATAATGAAATTTTTTAATAAAATATTATTTATATCCCAAAAAATACATTAGGCAAAATGGAATAAATATATTATTTGTTTTAGTAATTAAAAATCCTCAATTAAAACACTATTTACTCAGAGAAGAAAAAAATAGAAAAACAAAAAATACTTTTATTATCGATTAAATTTTTTTAGTAAAGTTAATTTATTAAAATCTTGTTAGCTTTCCATTAAGGTTTTGAGAAACTCTTTTCAATATTTATTTCAAAGAACATTTTGTTTGTGGTTTAATTTACCATCATACACAAATAGAATTTTTTTGTAGATTTTTATGATTTATAATGAAAATATCAGATAAAAATATAAATAATTTTATTAGTTGTTTGGTTTTAGAATTTTTTTTCTTATATTTGGTCAACTGAAAATTTTGGTATTATCGGTTAAAGACTTTCGGTCATTATTATAAAATTATAAAAAAATCAAAATACATCCATTAAAGTAGTTATAAATAAAATTAGCAAACTTTTAGTGCTCTGATTACCAGAAACAGAAAAAAATAAATCACAGAATTTGAAATGAAAACAAAAACCGCAAAAAATTCAAAAATGTAAATAAAAGAATAAAAATAAGAAAACATCGAATGTGTTGTTTGAATAAACGTCAAAAACGCCAAAATAAAAATATGCTAACAAAATTGTGTATAAAGAATTTAAGACAGCCTTCTCGTATCATTTTTCTCTTCATTTATGATAATGATCGACGTGTTTCTGGTACATACGGTGATTGTGAGAGCATATGCTCAATTCAAATTCCAATCGTCTAAGCTTCAAACCCTCCTCGAAAGCCCATATCTCCGGTTATTGATCGAGCCTCGAGGAGCACCGACTACGATCAAACTCTGTAGGATCGATAGCACCAGCACTTTATGTTTGCTAACAACTCTACCACCTCACGAGACACAGACTTCATCTCTTGTTACGTCAAAAGTGGTCGTCTTATACCATAACGGTTCGTTTACGTTTGGGGTGTTTTAGTTTGCAAGCCTCTCATTTTTGGAGCTGAAGCATGATATCATTCGAAATTTCTAGATTTTTCTGTTCTGTTCTTTAATACATTCCGAGTTCATGTACCTACAATCAAAGGTTTCTGAAATATTTGCTTATATTACTTGGTTTATGTTTGGGGTATCTCATACGTCCCAGCTTTCTAATATGTGCATGAGATATACTGTGTGTTTCTAAAATACATTCCACGCAGTCTGAATTGATTTGGCTGACTCGACTCCAGACTCGATAAAATTGTGTAAATGTAAATGTGTGTGTGTGATTATAATAACTGGCTACTTATCTAACCTTTGTTCATTATTTTCTTTTATTGGATACAAGATGAACAACTGTTGATTGGTGAACGTTGAGTTCTTGAGCGACGTCCCGTGAATTTTTATGCGGGTCGGCATTGATTAACTTCTTCAAATGGTCGACTACCGTGTTCTTCATCTTCAAGGCTCTCTTTGTCATTACGAAACTTAGAAAACCAACGTTGTACTGTTCGTAAATTAGTGGTATGTTGTCCAAATACATTGTTAATATTCCGAGCCGTTTCTCTCGCTTTCTACCTAATTTGAAATCGTAGAATAAAATTGTTCTCATTTCCTTCTTTTCTAACATTTCTAAAATAAAATAAATACACTTTAAATTAACAACAATAATGTCATATTTGATATCAAAATATGGAGTAAAGTTTAAGCTTTAAAGTAAATTTAAATATGAATCTATTTATAAATGATTTTCTAACAATGAATATTAAATACATTAAAACGACATTTCTTTTACAACAACCTAATATCTTTTAATTTGTAGACTAGCTTTAATCACCATTTATAATTGAACCAAACGGTATAACATGTATATATTTATAAAAATTGTTTATAAAGATGGATAGAAAATGTAGAGTATAATATGAAAAGGAATGTGACTTGAGGAGGCAAATAACGATTATACCAAACAACTAACTGTAAGTTGTCCCCAATGCAGAATGAAGAATGTTCCTTCGATAAATATTGGTCAAAAGAGCTTATTAATCTGTCGTTTTATTATCTTCTTTAAAGTGAATAGAATATCTTCTTCTTTGTGTTAGAATAAATGATCAACACAGATACTACACTATAATGGATATTTTCTCGTAGATTAAACATTAATAACCGGTAGAGTAAATGTAATGAGATGGTTGTAGTTATTTTGTGAATAATGTGAATTGATAAAGCCTTTGGATTGAGGAAATACCATTTTAAAACAGGTGTCTTGATATGAGCTCCTTTAAAATATTTATCAAAATTATTGAATTTTCAGTATTTGAACATCAATCATAATGTAATAAAGATCACAAAATATATCATAAATTTCTACTATATTTGTAGCCAAGACGACTTTTCAATAATTATTGCTTGGATTTAATATTGTTTTTTAATTCTATATATTTATTGGGTACGTATTGTTTTGACTCGAGTTTTAGTTTAATTTTCAGTTTAGTTTAATTTAATTATTTTTTTTATTTTTGATGGTTTTGAACCAATTTTTTAAAATTTACTTTAATGAACTTTTTTTTAAAAATTGGAAAACACGAACCTTTTTTTATAAAAATTGGAAAATACGAACTTTTTCTTCAAAATTGGACAAACTAACTTTTCTTTAACAAATGAATTGATAAATAAATTAATAAAAATAAAAAACACGATGAAGGGTATTTGTACTCTTTCGCAAAGTATGTTGCCGACAACAGTCAAATTTCTTGGCGTTGCAATGAAATGGTCTACGGCAAGCGCTGCAAGGGCAGAATTCGAACAAAGGTAGCAAATGGTGAGTTTTTAACTATTGTAATAGTCCATTGGCACGACTCCAGTGCAGCAAATGTAGAAGTAGCTCGATGAATTACAAAAATTAAATTATACTTTTCTGTTACGCAATATTATTCAATTTAAGGCTTTTTTTATTGACTTTAATTTAAAAAAAAATTAACAAGAAAAATCTTCTTAAAAATCAGTATTCAAAATTTTAATTTTTATTCAAAAAAAAGAGACAAAAAGAAGAAAACTAAATCTAAAACTAAAACTTTTTCTATTTTCAAATTAGAAGAAACAGAAGACAAAAAAACTAAGAATTAAAATATTTTCATATAATTTGAGGAATCACTTTGAACATTTAAGCATGGTTTATAATGCTTAATGAACAATGCTTCAGGGATTATCCTCTCCTTATAATTGTCAAAAATTTTATATAAAACACTAAATTCCTTATCACTCCCTATATTTTCTGGATCCCTACAATTCAATATATGATTAATAATGGAACTGTTTCGACTCGATTGAGTATGTTCAGCAATTCTAGTTCGAAGATGACGGTTTGTCTCTCTAATGTACAAGGTACTTGTGATATTTAAACTGATATACTATATTTCCCTGCACACTCAATGTAGTATTTGATTTATTTGAAAAGAAACCAGAAACTTTATTTGTGTTAAAAATTACCCTCAATTTAAAAATTGAAGGAGTTCTTTTCATTAATGAATTTTTGAAATCATTTGCTCCCTCATGGTATCTTTAAGGTGATGTTTAACAAATTCTCAGTGTTATTTGGAACTTCGATTATGTTGGGACTTTTATTATTTGATTTCCTAAATATGGAGTCAATGGCATCTTTAATTAGCTTATTTACATATTTTTTATTGTAGCCATTCTTTTCTAATCTATTTTGATGGTCGTTTAAACCATCGTCCACATTCCCATATGAAGAAGATAAATTCCATACTCCATACATATTCTATATATTAAATATATATTATATATATATATATATAT
>MQRK01243596.1:27253-37659 GCA_001938485.1 Girardia tigrina
ATATATATATAGCGGAAAACAATTCAGCATGATCAAAAAAAAATGATTCGAAATTTTCGAACGATAAATTTTGACATAGTTGTCTTTTCGGCAAGGAGAGAGGAAATATTTCAGGAATGTTTCGTGATATAGATAAGGATAAGGAATATAATAATATTCAATTTAAATTCCGAAACAATAATATTAATAATAATATTAAAATAAACAAAAAAAACAAAACATTCTATAATTTAATTCTTTTTATTTAAGATTTATCGATTACTAAAAAAGTAATTTATAGTTATTAGATGCGACTCAAAACGATATTCTGCAGCATCCACAATATTAATTGTATATAATTTAATGAAAAAAATATTTAGACTGTATCAAATTCAAAAAAAAGATTTCTAAATAATATATTTTTCTATAAATAAATAATTATTTGTTCGAAAAAAAACAAACAATGCTTCTCATTCGAGATCATACAAACAGGAAAATGCTTTTATACTTTTTCATTCATCACTTTATATCGAAAATTGTGATTGAACTCTGATTTTAATTTTATACAAAAATTATATTTTTTATTTAAAAAAATATTAAAATCTTATTTTAAAATAAAATTCTCATTTGGGTTTAAATGCAAATTTTGATGAATAATAAGCACGACTATCGAGGGTTCTCCTTTTGTTATATTTAATTAAAAATTAATATTCATAAAAACAATTAAAAATTAGAATATCAATAATTCTTAGTGTTTCTGAGTTTCCTTCTTATTTTCCAATTTCCTTTTTATTTTGTGGAAAATTTGGAATTATTTTTTAAATAGTTTTAATGTGAGTTTATTTTTATTGATTTATTTATTTTCAAATTTATTTATTATTTATTTAATTATAAATTTCACTTCAAATACTGTCATGCATTTGGTATAAAAATACAGAAAAAATAGTTAAAATGTAAAAATGTTGTCAAAAATCTTTTAAATTAAACATTGCAACAATTTCTGAACTTTTTTTTGGACTTGTACTCATGTGCCTTCTTCATATCATACATAAGATTCTAATAAAATAGATTTAAACATAATTTAAGAAGTGAGATGAAAATCACTGCTCTAAATAGTCTTTGTAAAATGAATTTAAACATAAATGTTAAATTAATTATTAAGGATTTTTTGATTAAATAAGAACATTTAGGGTTGTATGATCACAAAAAGTTGTGATAACATAACGTCAAAATTCTTTTGGAAAAGATATGAATATCAAATAAATTCTATTGGAAACAAGTAAAAATTTTTGAAGAGTGATAGAAGAACAAGCACAGCGCGGTCGCAGCAGCCTGTATTCGTGGGGCGATCTCGGGGTCGGGGAAATAATTTAATTTTAGCTCACAGGTGGCCTACTCCCATGATACTCGATTTGCGTTGTCTCCTCTTCACGGTAATGACCCTTCTTCCAATTGCTTTCTGCTCTGCTTTGTCCGAGAATGATATTGTCTGGTCGAAATATTTGTCCGAATTGTCCCTCTCAAACGGAATTCATCGCCCCTTAATCTAAATCCACTGATACCGCTCGCGGAACATACTTCCCCCAGTGACCTCAATGCCGCAAACTCTGATCCGCTCTTATTGTAGATCGGAATCTTCGTGGTACGTGCCAATCGGATCGACTCCACGTTCGTCCGATATCTTTTCACAAATTTTTGATCCAGTTTGATTTTCACATTAACCAGTTTGAAAGTGAACAACTTCTCTCATGTTTTACACTTTTCGATTTTTTATTTCAGTACAATTTCAAGAAAAAGAAACAAACGATCCACCATTATTTTTTTTAATTTTTCAAATTACAACATTTCATCGCATTTCAAACAATAAAACAAAATCAAATTAATAAATTAAAACATTTCTTTTTATATTATAATTAATTTTACTTTCTATAGATCATTTTTTTTCTTTTATCCAAAATATATAATATCTTTCTTTAACAAATAATTAATTTTTTATATATAATAAATTCTTTCTGTTTTTCCTCAATAAAAAGTTTTTTTAATAAATTAAACACTCAAAACTCGATCAATGCTATTTACAAAACGAATAAGTCATTTTTTTGTCAAAATAATATCAATGTGAAGTTGACATCGACATTTAAAGCATACTAAATAATTGTCAAATTCTTTACTCAATTAGCGCACCACGATAGACACACACACATTAGTTCTTCTGATAATTATAATTTAGCATTTATGAACACTGACGTTCAGTAATTTATCGTGAAATAAAGAGTATGTTACTTTATGAAATAAAGTAAACTCCTGATTATCTGTGTGCGTATAGCACAGTATAGACTTTTTAAAAGTAAAGGATTGTCACAAGAGGTAGTACTGTTCTTAGAACGTGATCCTTGTAATCAATATGAAAACATTTTGAAAACTGACGACGAACTTATAGCTGCAAAATTGTAAATATCTAATGTCACATCTTTAATCAACCTATGGTTCAACCAGTGATCTCATTAGTGAAACGCCATTATCGCAATGATCTATTTTAGAGCTTTTGAAGCAGGATGACTATTTAATGAATTTATGGAAAAATGGAAATGTTAAATCTTGGAACAAAATTAAACCGATAACAATAGTTCTATCGTAGTTGAAAGTTTTGTCAAATGTAGAAAGTAATGTTTCGGACTCCATCGAACTTAAAATATATAACATTTCAGAATTATGTAAAATAATGAAAAAATTTAAATGGCTTTGAAAATTTTGATGATCAAAATATTTATAGATGAATGGAACTTGATTCATCCGATCCTGGATTGCAGATGCAGAGTGACACGAATATTACTTCAAATCTGGGGATCTGTTACTTTGGTAACCTGTGTTAAGCCAGTCGGACATACCTCCACGTGGTGTCCCTGGGAAACTAGAGCATGCTCTAGGCTAAAGTGTCCGAAGCTTGCCTTGTTGGGGTGCTGACCAACATAGTACGGGGGTCTGGGCCTGCAATCCACCCCTTTAAAAGGCATTGCTATTCGAGAGGAATGTGGAAATGTCTTCGGACAACGCCCACTATCAGTTGAGGGGTGAAACCCGATGAAACACCGACTCGACTCCTTTGGCTCCTACGGGGCGTATGCGGATTACCGCGGGAGGGAGGCGTACTTCAAATCTAATTTCAAATCCAAATGAAAAAGAAACTGAAACAAAAAGGGAAGTAGAAGACGTTACCAATTGTATTAGTCAAGACATAGCACTGACTTCTGCTAATGATTTAGTAGAATTTGCCGATCAATATAGCTTTAACTAAAACGATTTTATTTCTTTAAGAAAAATTTGAGATGATATTAAAATTAAAAATTCACTTAAACAAACCAAAATTACTGATTTTTTAATAAAACATTGAATATATTTCCATTGTTTTTGTATTACGCTAGTATTTTGTATGATTATTTCGTGTTATTATTTTGCGGATTATGCGTGCTGACCCTACTTATCATTAGCCAGAATAATCGAAAGTTTATTTTATATGATTTATTCCTTTCTTAATAAGTTTAATCACTTAATAGTTCAATAGTAACAATAAAAATATAAACATGTACAAAATAAAATAAAAATAAATTGTCAATTTATTCTTAACAGTATTACATTGAAACCAAAAGAAATATATTCTCAAATTATGGTAATGCCTCAACATTAGCAAATAGAATATCTCGTGAGGACTCCTGGAGTCGTGTCTTCTTTATGGGAAATACAAAAGAAATCATTTTTATTAAGGAATTTATGCGAGAGTTTCAAATTTTAATTAGTATAAATTATCATTCTTAAAGAAATCGTCAGACGAGAATCGATTCTTAAAATCATATTTTATAATTTCTAAAATTTCTTTTGATACAAAACCAATTATAAAAAAAACCAAATTTCTCCACAGTCATCTCTAAGATATAGAAATCGAATATTTTTGTGTCAATTATTATTTAAATAATTTTTGAACTTTAAATGAGGTTGATCACACCTGAATAAGGATAGGTCTGATCACATCTCTGCGTTTTTGTAAAACATTTAAATTTTCATAATTTCAATGAAAGAGTATTACATTTTTAGGACTAAATACTTTTACATTCTTTCCTTCACGCTAGAATGGCAAATACTTCCAACATGATCATTTAAATAAACACAATAACAGAGATAGATAGAGCCATGATGCTGAGTACCAAAATAAATGTAAAGATAATCTAAGTATGAAGCGTATTAAAAGATGAATTGCTTTAAAAGCATAAAATAAAATGGTCGGTAATCAATGTTTGAGGCATGATCTAAATGTTTGTCTAATTTGTAAAATTTTGCCAAATTTCAAAAAAATAAAACAGATGTTAATTTTTTTAAATTGTTGAATAATAAATTAATTATTATGCAATAATTAATTTTTACTCCCATCTATGGTGAAATTGCAAAAATCCAGGGAAGGATATCATGCTGCAATATTGTTCCTATATCAAGACATTTAAATATTATACATAAATCCCTCCAACATCAATCAACCATCATTTTAATATCATATCAATACACATCCCACAAAGTATAAATAGTTTTATAAGTAAGTTTTACATGTAAAAATTTTATAAAGGAATAAACCAAAATGTAAAATGAATAATTTTTCATAAGATCTTTTTGGATTCCTGGATAAATATTATAACTGTTCGATCCACAGTAGAGGGGGCAATGAAAGTCGCACAAATGTGGCGGCTAAATTGTCAGTCAATGAATCTTACAACAGCAAATGAATCTCTGGCAGATAACCTTTCAAATAAAATGAAATTATGTTAAGAACTCATCTACCATCAATTTTCGGGGCGATTCAATGCAAATAGTCGAGCAGGTAACAAGGTTGTCAGTACATCACTCTCATTTTGACTCCTCCAAACTCTTTAATTGACTCAAATGGATTCTATTTGAAGCATCCTTTCTCAGACAAAATTGTTTTTATCGCAAAAAGAGAACTATGAGGACGAACTTGACAAATTTTGATGCGATTATTCATTTGAACTCGTCCATTTATTTGACAACATATTTTAAATGATAAAGTTTCACAAAAAAAGATTTAAAAATATATAAAAAAGACATTTACAAAAAATATTTATTTAAAAATAAAGAATTTAAAACAAAGGAAATTAAAAAAAGTAGAAATTTGATATTAAATTATTAATGAAGAAAAATTGTGAAGCAGAATTCACAAAGCGTTGGATTGCTCACCCACTAATAGGGAACGTGAGCTGGGTTTAGACCGTCGTGAGACAGGTTAGTTTTACCCTACTATATAAATCGTCATTACAATAGTAATTCTGTTCAGTACGAGAGGAACCACAGATTCGGATCACTGGTAAATGTGCTTGATCGAAAGGTCAGTGGCACGAAGCTACCATCCGAGAGATTAAGACTGAACGCCTCTAAGTCTGAATCTCACCTAGAAGTAATGATAATTACGTGCCATCCTCGTAAAGAGGCAATTTTATTATCTATTAAGGCAACTTAATGGATGTGGCTAAGCCATATATTTCAACTCTAACCATTCAATGAAAATTGTGTGGATGTTTGAATCATATTATATGATTTACGTGTTGACATTAAATCGTTTGTAGACGACTTACTTTACGGTCATGGAAGCGTACGAATTCGAGCGGTTTAAACTGCGAGTTTTTGAAGAAAAATTGGTGCGTTTGTTTTAACGCGTTATTGTTGATAATTTGGTTGTATAAAAATTGGCAATTTTTTGTTTTGATCTAAAAGTACATAATTTCGATTTGATATTTTGATTGATGTAAAAAATAATAAATTTGAGAGAAATATATTTTAAGTCATTTGAAATCTTATTTTTTCATTCAAATTAGAATCAAATATATCGACTACAAGGGTGAAATCGATAATTTTTTTGTCGAATTCCGTTTATCCGATGTGTGAGAAATATTTTAAATTTTTGTATGTTGAGTTTAGTATTTGGAAATGTGTTTCTTCTACCCAGATGAAAATTGGTATGTTGGATGTTCACTATGAATAGGTTGCATTTTAAATTAGAACATAGGATGTAACAAAAATTTATCAAATTATGAAAGTTTGTTGAGAATTGTCCCAAAGACAATTCGAATTGTGATGAAAATAAGTGTGTGAAAAACCATATTGGGGTTCTTAATACGACGAAGGGACGAAAATTGTGTTTCTTCGTTAGATAAAGAAAAGTTCGATGAACGAGTCGGATTGAGTTGGTGGAATCGAGCAAATAAAGATTTAAGGAATTTAAAATCTATTTTTGATAAACTGAAATACGACAAAATGACGATTCAATGCGAGATTAAAGACAAACGTCGATCTTTTCTTCACTTACACTAAAGATTCAAGAGAATGATTGTGTGATCGCTCTCGCTGCGTCCAACAAGGATGGGCTTGTGGAGTCATACTGTTTTTCTTCCCTGTTCGAGTGACAGACGCTAATTAAATTGGAAACTTTTGCAGGCTTTTCATGAAAAATATTCCCTTAACGAAATGTACCTCAGTACAATTTTTTTTACCACAAACCAGAGGATTCCCATTCACACCGAATCGCTGCAGCCACGCCATCGTATATTCTCTGTTGAAACAATAACTGTACTTTTTGATTTAATTTATGTAGCTGATTATTCGATCATTTCTTTTATGTTTATATAGTAAAAAGAAAGATTCTTCCTCTAAATCCGAGTTCACGTTCAACGCCATTCTCCAACCGATAGCTTACATTTCTTTGACATAGTTCTGAATGAAGTTATTTATTGTTTCATACTTTTATGTGTTCTCCTTCTTGTAAGAAGTAGGTTTCTCCTGTTTTTAAACAAAACAGTTTATAAAATTTCATATTCATTAAAATTTCCTATGGTTGTAAGTAAGCCGAGCAATAATCTACATAAAATGTCAATAAATACAATAAAAAATTAATGTATCATCCGATATATCAGTAGAAGCTTAAAGTTCAAAAGTTCATTCGTGATATATTATTCCTTCTAATTGATAGGAACTAGCAGCTTCCGAAACAAAACTGATTTATGACTTTTATATCGAGAATGAAATGATGACTTTGAAGCAGAAACAGATCGCTAAGTGATTAACAAAATATAATTTTTCATAACCAAACTTTTTACGTAAACGCAACGATTGGAAAGATAATTAATATGGTCACTTATTTCAAAAAATCAGAGTCACCTGATATTTGTATTTACGATGGCGGCCTGGCTGATATATGAAAGAGTTATTAGGTTGATGCAAAAGAAATGTCGTTTTGAATGTATTTAATATTCATTGTTTGAAATATTTAGAAAATCATTAATAAATATATTCATATTTGAATATACTTTAAAGCTTAAACTTTACTCATATTTTTACTCAATTTTACTCATTTACTTATATTTTAATACCAAGTATGACATTATTATTGTTAATTTAAGGTGTATTTATTTTATTTTAGAAATGTTAGAAAAGAAGGAAATGAGAACAATTTTATTCTACGATTTCAAACTAGGTCGAAAAGCGACAGAAACGGCTCGGAATATTAACAATGTATTTGGACAACATACCACTAATTTACGAACAGTACAACGTTGGTTTTCTAAGTTTCGTAGTGACAAAGAGAGCCTTGAAGATGAAAAACACGGTAGTCGACCATTTGAAGAAGTTAATCAATACCGACCCGCATAACAATTCACGGGATGTCGCTCAAGAACTCAACGTTCACCAATCAACAGTTGTTCGCCATCTTAAAAAAATCGGGAAAGGGGAAAAGCTGGATAAGTGGGTGCCGCACGATTAAACGAAAATCAAAAAAATCGTCGTTTCAACGTGTTTTCTTCTATGCTTTTGCGTAATCAAAGCGACCCATTTCTGGATCGAATTGTAACGTGCGATGAAAAATGGATCCTATACGACAACCAGTGACGTTCAGCTAAGTATTTGGATTTCAATGAGGTTCCAAAGCCTTTCCCGAAGCGTAAATTACACCAAAAAAGTCATGGTAACTTTTTGGTTGTCCGCACACGGTTTAATCCATTTCAGCTTCCTAAAACAAGGCGAAAAAATTAGTGGAAAAGTATTGTCAGCAAATTGACAAAATGCAACAAGAACTACAAAAAAACGGCCGACATTACTCAATAGAAAGGGGCCAATTGTTCTACATGACAACGCTCGTCCACATGTTGCAAGAAAGACCATGCTGAAGTTAAACGAGCTGGAATATGAAACTTTGCCTCCTCCATCGTACTCACCAGACCTTTCTCCTACAGACTATCACCTTTTCAAATATTTCAGCCAGTTCCTTCGAGAAAAATGCTTCAGAAATCAAAGAGATGCTGAAAGAGACTTTCACGACTTCATCGCCTCCAGAACTCCAGAATTTTATGAAACTGGTATAAAAAACTTGGTAACCGTTGGCAATAGTGTACTCAATGTAATGGTTTTTATTTTGACTAATAAAGTTAATTCTAAAGAAAGTTATGTTCATTTAAAATTGACGGTAAAAAAACGACATTTCTTTTGCATCAAAATTGTGAAATAAACATTAGTTTTTAAATTATATAAATTATAATGAATTTCGGCGGATTACCCGCCATCTTCAGACTAAATTAACATTATTTTTTGATGCTTATATATGAGAATGATGATTATGTAATCAATTATGTAATCGATACTCTATTTGAAAATGTTTAACAGAGAACTTGAGTGTGAAGCTTCAATATTAATTTTTGGATCAATGGATCTTATTAACAAGGCCTCATAAGTTACACTCTCTCAATAATTGATTGCACAATCATCATTCTCATATATAAGCAGCAAAAACTAATGTTAATTAAGCCTGAAGATTGCGCTTAATCCGCCGAAATTAATTACAATAAAGTTTGAAAAATGGCGTTCAATTTTTCATCAATATTAAGTTATTTAATCTACTTTTAAATTTTAATATTTCTTCTATTTCTTTACTTTATGTATAATACCAAAAGCCAAAAAGTGCTGCACCAAGAAGTTATGATTCCTCCAATGAAACATACTGTTTTCTAAAAGATTCAAAAAGATGCAAAATTTTTCATTGAATTTTAGATTTTAATTGGTAGATAAGACTAAATTCGAGCACTTTACTGCTTTTGGTAAGGCTAATATCACCACCCCAACAATGTTACGTAAATTGCCTGAAATTCATCCGCAATAAGAAATTTATTTAAAACTTTATAATTTAACTTAGGAAATTATTTCCTTCACATAAAAGTTTCGAGAAAAAATTAAAAACATTTTAATTTCAATTTCATTTTTAAAAAAAGTAATTTATTTTTTATCTTAATTGAAAAATCTCAAAAATAGTAATTGTTTCTTTTAAAAGTTTTTCATTCAAAATTTGTGATTTTATTTATTTTTCATATAGATTCTTCTTGGAAATTAAAACAACTGGAATAAATCTAAGTGATTCGTTCTGAGATTTAAAATGTTTACAAAAAAACTGAAACATTCACCCATAATGGATGAAATATTTATAATCTTTATAAATAAAAAATAAAAATATTCGAAAATTATCATTATTATACAAAACGCAATTTATTGAAGTTTATTTTCGTAATTAGTTTCGGCGGATTACACACTCCAAAGGTCAAACTTAAGTAACATTAGTTTTTGTAATTTACCCATGAAAATGATTATTGTTTAATCAAGTATGCTGTACTGTTCTATTTGACGGTATTTATCAGAGAAGTTGGATGGGAAACTTGAATCTTAATTTTCGGATTAATTGATCTTATTAGTAAGGTTTCACAGAAATGTCCCTCTTTTTATATAGCTTTTAAATCGATTACACGGAAGTTGAAGATTATTTTCTTCTATTTTCTTATTCTAATTTAAATTATGCAGATCAATTTTATTCAAATCAGTTTTCTTTGATCTGTCTATAATTATGATGAGATTTCTTTCTAATGTATGTGCTGTTACACCCATATCAAGTGACACGATGGACATGAGCACAAGATTTGTCCTAGTCTCCGACCAGTAATCCAAAATACGAATGGTGTACTTTCTTTGCAAGGTTAAATATTTGTTTTCTCTACACGCAAAGAATAAATCTGATAAATATTTGCAAGTATGAGTAGTCATAATTGTTTGTTGAGGAAATAAAAGAGATGAGCAACTGCAAATAGGCGTTGGAAAATAACACATTTATTTATTGAATAGATATAGTAAGCTTATTGACTAAGGAAAGCAAAATAATATTTTATATATTTTTAAAATATTATTTTAATAATGATTTATAGAAAAGTTTATACAACCAAGTATAATAAGATATAAATAGCAGCACGTACAATTGTAAAAGTACATAAAAGTGCAATGACAATTTTGATGGGTAGGGGAAAAATGCGGAGTCTCCCTCACCCCCCCCCGGGGGGGGG
>MQRK01243607.1:0-16436 GCA_001938485.1 Girardia tigrina
CTTCCATCAAATTTCTCTAAAAACTCCAAAACGATTTTCATATCATTCATTATGCCCGGATAGCTTGTAACACGCGAAAAGTTTATTTTCAAAACAATGTTTAATTGATAATATTTAAAAAAAATATTTATCAAAAAAGTAAATATTAAATATTTCAAATAATTAAAATATCTATGTAAAGAACACGAATTCGGCTAATAAAAATATATTTAAATTAAATATAGATTGGGTACAATAACCCTTTAAATTTGGAAATCTCCCCCTTTTATATGAAGGCAATATTATATAATATGCCCCGGGGTCAGTTCATGCAATTGAAATTGACCTTGCAATTGCACATTCCGGTGATGCCATGACATGAAATCACCGGAATTTGAACTCTAGTGATGTCATAAGATTTGACATCATTGGAGTTCAATATTACTGAATGTGGTGAGGAATGACATCACCACAATCTAATATCCAACACCCATTTTGTCGAATGATAATTTAATTAACGTTATAGAGTTCAGTTATTCGAAATTAGAACTTTGTCTTAATAACTCGTTTTGCTTTTCAAAAAAAATTTTTTTTTATTAATCGTGATAGTAATGTAATTCGGTCTTTGAATATTATTATAACTCCCAAATAACTGTGTTGATGGTTATCGTAAAGAGGGGATATGTAAAAATCGTTCGCTCTAAAGTTTGAGTTACATGTTTTAAATAAATCCATTATTGTGGAATGGCTATCAGCATTTGCGTTATTACGTAATTTATATTGACGTTAGATTTGGAAAATCGGTGATCGACTAACTTTAATAATTTTGGAGTCAGATTTAGAATTCGAGTTCCGTGTTTGACGTTTAAATTAATATGGATGGGTAATAGAGTAATATCGTTAAGCTCGTGTGGTATAAAGAGTGTATACAAGAGAGAGAGATAGTATAAATCGAGAGCGAACAGAATTTCAAAATCGTAAAATGAATTTGAGTAATTTATGAAATAACGTAAAAAGAGACTATCAATTGAGAGAACGGATAAATTAGATTAAAGTTGGCATTCAGAAAATGGAGTAATATTATTAATACAAGCTTTTGGTCAAAATTCAGCAGGTTACAAATAACAGTTCGCGTTTTTATGAGAGTATTGTGAATTGGAATCTGAGTTAAATAATTCGAAATTATTATTCGACGAGAAAGATTAACAGAGGCGAAGAACCTTTTGAAAATGACGCAGGCCGGTCTCAGAATGCAAGGGACACGCGGATGGACCGTCATTTATCTCCCTGGGGCTCTCTTAGACTTATCTAAATAATTAACCGATGTAATCAAAAATACAAGCTTTAGTAATATCAACCCCTCCAGAAGCTGAGCTACCAGTCGGGTCATACTCGGTACTGGTAGAGAACCCGAAGGCGCTCCGACGTACACACAACTTGTTGATGTGCGCGAAGGAGACGCGTCTGTTCCCGTAATTATTGATGAATTATGGAGAGCAAGGTCTAGAATAAATATGAGTTGCCGTTTAACTCAACGCGGATGGGGGCTCGGAGCTTGCAAAAATGTTGTAGGAAGGAGGGAACACGACAATTGTGAGGAATATTTTAAATTTGGTATGTTGAGTTTAGTATTTGGAAATGTGTTTCTCCCACCCAGATGGAAAATTGATATTTTGGATATTCACGATAAATAATTATTCGATTGTAATTTGCATTTTAAAGTACAGCATAAGATATTTAAAAAACTTTAAAAATATTAAATCGTTTCAAATTTTCATATTAAAAATTTAAATAAAGTAAATAGGTTTTAACTAAGTTTTAAATTAAATAAATGTTCTTTCTTTACATAAAATCTTTTTTAAATAAAATTAATATGTAGATAAAATTATTACTAAAATTACAAAATTTGAACTTTAAAAATAAAATCCGAAAATAATGAAAAATTTTTTCGAATAATTGTTTATTAAAAACCATTAACTAAAATTCATCATTTAGAACGATGTCGAATTACGAAAGCTTTGCTGAGAGTTGTCCAAAAGACAATTCTAATTGTATTGAAAATAAAAGTTCGAAAAGCCATGTTGGTGTTCTTAATAAATATGATTACGACAAATTGATAGATTAATAAATTTCTTTGCTAGCAATCCTTTAGTTTTTTGCTTAAAATTGCTCAATAAATTTAATAATAAAACAAGTCATAATTTCTATTCACATTGTATCAATAATTATTAATAACAATGATTGAAGCAAGTTCTTGAATTCTTCCAGAAGATTAGAAAAAAAATATTCATTAAAATAAATAAATCTTCCTACGTACAACAAAATTAAGAATAATAATTCAAGCTATGTAAGGATTATTAACTAACGTCCAAAAAATTAATTATAATAATGATTTTTTTTCAATTTTTCCAACAATAAAGATTATTACAAATTATTTATTAATAATAAGAATGTTTCTTCATAATTCGTAAAAAATCTTTTTCATTGATTTCACCGTTGCCTTCTCTATCAGCATTAAATATCATTTCCTAATACATTTTTTAGAGAAGAAAGGGCAAATTTAAATTACCTGAAGTTCTTCATCCGTTAGATTTTCCCCTAAAATTTCAGAAATTGATTTAAGATTTTCAAATGAGATTTTTCCGGTATTATCCTTATCGAACAAATTAAATGCTTTCGTAATATCCTCATTAGTATCCGACTCTGTCATTTTCATTGTCATTAATATTAAGAAACTATTAAAATCTATAGTTCCTCTATTATCTTTGTCATATTCAGCGATAATTTTCCTCATATCATCTTTAGAAGGTTCAAAATCTAAAGCTCTTAATGCAACTTTTACTTCTTGAATATCAATAGTTCCAGAACCATCTTTGTCAAAGAGATTGAATGCCTTTTGAATATCCTCCTTTTGTTTTTCATTTAATTTAATAATAACCTTTTCAAAAGTTTTTGAATTACTCATTTTTAAAAAATGTGTTTTACTGTTGTCATAGAAAAACTACAGAAAAACAATACCTTAAAAACTCAGGTTTTTATTATTTGTATTGAATGTAAGTAAAAAAAAATTATTTTACAATTTTTTAAAATTGTATTTTTATTGAAATTATTAAATTTTAAATAATAATAATAATATGTGGGTGTTTACTTTTCTTGATTGTAAGCATTTAGATTAAATTATTGATGCATTAAATAAACTTATCAATAATTTTGAGTTCTGAACTGACATCATTCTATGATCGATTGTAGAGGAATTAAGGAATTAGCATTCACTTTGATCTTCTTATCTTCTGTGTCAATGGAAATAATTTTTGCAGAAAATGATTTTACAAGCAAGTTTTAATAATTGTTGACATTTTTTATTACTTTATTGGTTATTTGAACTATTTCAAAGATTAATTCTCAAAGAATAACAATTTAGGAAAAGTTTATTAATACAGTGACGGAAGGACTGCGTTTTATCACAAAGACCAGAAACATGATATTGCATAGCTAAAACCAAAAATATATATTATTCAAAAATACGACTACATGTCAAAGATTTTGACTAATAATTTAGGATATTTTAAATAAAAATACAATATTTTTATTTACGACATGATTTACTTAAAGATCTCTTTAAAATTTATTTAAGTTATGATGATTAATTAAAAATGAATAACTCAAAAGATGTTATTTGTTTCCTTAATATTAATTTTGGTTATTGTGAGGAGTATTTGGTGAGTGGATGTTTTTGTGTAGTTTTTGCATGTTGTATGTTGATTTGGGATTGTGTCTCTCCTAACCAGATGGATTATCAATATTTAATTTCTTATAATCTGAAACTAATTTATTTAAATTTAGATTTAATATTCAAATTTTTAATTTTTATTATTGCAACTGTTAAATAATTTTTATGATTTTATTTTTGTAAATTTTTAAATAATTAAAATCAAATTAATGTTTAAAAATGACTATAAAAACATTTCCAATAAAATTTAAATTAAATATTTTGAAATAAAGTGGTCTTTTCAAGTATAGTTCAGATTATGATGGGAGATATTGAAAATTGATTGATGGATCTAAGTGAAAGCAATACTATTGATCATCATAAAGATGATAAGAAATGTGAATGTAATAAATGTTCTGTCAAATCTGTGAGTTCTCTTAACATGGCGACCTCACACCACGTGACTCCGAACATCAAAGGTTCAGAAACATTCAATGGATCCGAGCACAAATTANAAGAATTCCTGATAAGTTTTAACAGGTATTCAAAGATTATGGGATTATCAGAGGAGAGAAAAATCCTACTGGTAACACCCTACTTGACTGCAGATGCGATTTTGAGATACGAGAAGGCCGCAGGGAGTACTTGCGAAGAGAAAATGCGAGCAGCATTTTCAAAAGAGAAATCTATTTTGGATTTGATGAAAGATCTCATAGAGTTAAGAGTAGGTTGCGTTGACCCGTCACTTGCGTTCCGCAAAGCAGATGAGATAATCGAAAAATTAGTGGAGAGAAAGTTTGGTAAGAAAGAACTATCAAACTTTGTCTATGCTAATATGATTGACGATGATAACGTCGATCAAGAGATAGCGATTCGAGGTGTAACAAAGGCAGAGGAGATCGAAAACATACAAATTAGGATGTATGAATACGGGATAAAGAAAAGAAATTCACCGATTGCAGCATATAACACAAGGAAAGAAAACGATTGGGAAACTGTGGAGAATAAAAAAAGAACACCAAAACCACGGAACGACGATGTAAAGAGAGACGGTACAAGTCGAAATCATAAAGTCAGAAAAATAATTTGCTGGGTATGTAATGAGGAAGGTCATGTTAAAAGAGAATGTCCGCACTTTAAGTGTAGTCACTGTCAAAGAAAAGGACACCTACGAACACAATGTTATGAAAACCCAAATAGGTTTAAAGAACGTGAACAACGGAAATGGGACAATAATATAAATCATTGAAATGACAGGAGAGATTATTCTAATCAGAGATATAGAGAACGACCGGTATATATGAATAAGAAACAACACTTGGCGGAGTTAGATGACAGGGATGATGAAATGGACAGGAGATCGGAAATGTCTGATAGATTATAAGAGAATACAGCAAGAGATTATTCTAGAGGTAAAAGAAGATCCGGAGACGAAACAGGGAAACGAGGACGCACGATCACAAGGAGAGGTGATCAGTGTGCTTCATTAGAAAACCAATGTAAATGTATGTTTGATTGTATGTATGAATGTGTGTGTGATTGTATGTTTCATTTTACGTATGAAAATATTCTTCAAGAGATGTGCGAACTTGAAAGCGAAGATATTGTAAATCGAGAACAGTGTAATAATATGACAACTCAAGATGATAAGAAACTAAATGGGAAAACGGAAATATTGAAGATATCAAAGTTTAAGACAAATTATATAGAACTGAAAGGACGTCATAGTGTGGATTTTTACGTGAAAGATAGAAAAGTTCATTGCCTTTTGCACACTGGAGCAAGAGTAAATGTAATTAAAGCGGAGATAATTAAAAACATGAAAGATATTAAAAAAAGAGAAACGAAAAAACGTATCCATTGCACAAATGATTCAAAACTGATCAATTATAGAATCGTTCAATTAAATATGGCTATTGAGGGAACACAAAAGTTAATAGAGTTTTATGTGGTTAAAGAACTAGACTCCGAAATGATCGTATGTATAGATGTCTTGGATAAATTCGGAATAAAACTGAAAAGACAGATACCTCGAGGTGCAGAAATATTGRTGATTAGAGACAACCCATCAGATGAGGACAGACTAAGAAGAATAATGGATATATTTGACAAGCAAATTGACGGGCAATTAATGAAGATTCTAGCAAATTATAAATCAGTATTCATGGCTGATAAGTGGGATGATGGAAAACATCATTGACAAAACACAGAATAGAAACACACCGGGATCCAATACTAGTAAAACCTTATCGGCACTTTGAGGACAAATTGGATGATGTTATTAAAAATTTCGAAGACAATGACATAATCGAAAAGTGTAGCTCACCATGGAATTTCCCATTAGTATGTGTATGGAAGAAGGAAAAACAAGATATTCGAGTGTGTGCAGACTTCTGCCAGTTGAATAAAATTACCGTCATGTCAAATGTAGATGACATACTGAACACATTGAATGGTGCGCAATATTTTAGTACAATTGATCTTGGGAACACGTATTACCAAATCGAGTTGGAAGAAGAATCAAAGACTAAAACAGCATTCTCAACAAAGAACGGACAGTATTGTTTCAAAAGAATGCCGTTCGGAATAGCAGCAGCCCCAGCAACTTTCCAAGAGCTAATGGTCAACGTCCTATGAGATTTAAACTGGAAAGAGGCAGTAGTATATTTGGACGATATTTTGGTTTTTGCAAAAAAATAAAGAAGAGCATCTGCAACGAATAAAAATTGTACTGGAAAAAATAAAGGAAGCAGGTTTAAGAATTAATCCAGAAAAGTGCCAATTTTTAACAGAAAGAACAAAATTTTTAGGATATATTGTCAGTAAGAATAGTATAGAAACTGATCAAACAAAGATTGAAGCCATTACAAAATTTTAGAACCCATCATGTATCAAACATTTGAGAAGTTTCTTGGGTCTAACAAATTACTACAGAAAATGTTTAAAAGATTACGCAAAATACTCAAAAGTATTGGAGGGTTTGTGTGGTAAGAATAAAGACAAGAAAATGATATGGACTGAAGAATGCGAGGAAGCTTTTCGAAAATTGAAAGAAAGGATGATTGACACTCCAATACTGGTGTATTCTGATTTTGAGAAGGAGTTTATACTAGATACAGATGCAAGCTTCGATACAATCGGGGCAGTATTATCACAGAAGGACACGTATGGTAGAGAGAGAGTGATCGCGTATGGATCACATAAAATGAACAAACACGAGTTTGGATATTGTGTTACAAGAAAGGAGTTGCTGGCAATTTATTATTTTTGCAAAATTTTAAACACTTCTTATACGGTAAAAGATTTTTACTAAAAACTGATCATAAACCTATTACCTTCATGCTGAATACGAAAAACCCAATCACACCGCAATTTCAAACGTGGATAAATTTTCTTAGTAGTCTGGATATGAGAATGGAATATCGGAATGGAGGAAAACACTCAAATGCAGATGCAATGTCGAGAAATTTTTGTGAATTATGTAGTCAGTGTCAAACAATGCACGAAGAAGCTAAGAAAGGAAAGATTAAAACACGAATCTTGACTTTAGACGAAGAATCAAAAGAGTTCAAATGGTAGAAAGATAATGACGAAATACATCAGATCAGAGAAGATATTAGAATGGAAAGAACAAAGAAATGGATACTGATGGACAATATTGGGACAACAATAGATAATAAATATTGGATTCCGAGAACCACAAGGACAGAATTCGTGGAAGACGCTCACAAGATTCTGTGCCATGCTGGTAGTAAAAAGGTTTATAATTATTTGAAAATGATTTTGATATGGTTAATATGAGAGAGATAATTAAGGAAATTGTAAAATGTTGCATAAACTGTCAAAAAAGAAAGACTTTAACCATAAAAACGAAAGAAAGTTTTATTAAACAATTTGCTGATGAACCATTTCAAAAGCTGTATATGGATTTTTGCGGACCATTTAAAAGGACTTTAAATGGATATCAATATATATTAGGTATAATTGATCAATTTAGCAGGTATATAAGTCAATGCTGTAATTCATCAAAATGAGGAAACTGCACGGAAGGTACTACTGGATAGATGGATTTGGAAATTCGGACCACCAAAAGAGATCCATGTTGATAGAGGTAAAGCATTCTAATCGACACTCTTCAAAGACACACTGAATAGATTTAAAGCAGAAATAATTTACTCCAGTCCTTATCATCACAATACCAATGGCATCATTGAAAGACAATTTAGAACTATTAGAGATGCTATGAACTTAATGATAAAAGATCAAACCCACAAAGATTGGACGGAAATTTTGCCAGAAGTAGAATTTGTGATGAACAGCAAAATTCAAGCTACCACAGGAATCTCACCAGCAGAAATGATATTTGGTAGGAAGCTAAGACATTGGTGAAAAGATACTAAGAAACAGAGTTATAATAAGAAAGAAAAGAGCAAAAATACGATAGAGACAAAATGAATATTTCTTACAGGGGATAAAGTGTTGATAAAAAAAGAAAATTCTACAAAGGAAGAAGATCAATATATGGGTCCAGCCACAGTAAAAAGCAGAAGACATGAAAGAAGTTATGAATTGGAGCTAGAAGGTGGTAGAATTTTGATCAGAAATGGGGAATGGTTAAAGCCATTTAAATTGAGGGGGATGTGAGGAATATTTGGTGTGTGGATGTTTTTGTGTAGTTTTTGCATGTTTAAATGTTGTATGTTGATTTGGGATTGTGCCTCTCTTAACCAGATGGATTATCTGGTTATTATTATTTCTTCTTCTTCTTTTTATTATTATTATTTTTTCTTATAATCTGAAACTAATTTATTTAAATTTAGATTTAATATTCAAATTTTTATTTTTTATTATTGTAACTTTTAAATAATTTTAATGATTTTATTTTTGTAAATTTTTAAATAATTAAAATCAAATTAATGTTTAAAAATTACTATAAAAACATTTTATTTCAGCCAATAAAATTTAAATTAAATATTTTGAAATAAAGTGGTCTTTTCAAGTATAGTTCAGATTATGATGGGAGATATTGAAAATTGATTGATGGATCTAAGTGAAAGCAATACTATTGATCATCATAAAGATGATAAGAAATGTGAATGTAATAAATGTTCTGTCAAATGTGTGAGTTCTCTTAACGTTTATTAACACTTTTTTATTCAATTTTTGAAATTTTTTATAACTTTAATAATTTAATTTTTATTTTGCGTACATTGAAACAAGTGCTTATTATTGTCTTTTATAATAATGATTTGAAGAAAGAGACGTACTTTGTTTTAACAAAATATATCTCAAACAGTGATTTTGCATAAAATATAACTTTTGATAATTAGGATAATTATTTTCAAAAAAATAATTTGCAGGATTACATATTGATTATATAAAGACTATAAATAATATTTTAATCAAATTATTTAACAAAATTATACCTTTTCAAAGATCACAAAAAATGTAAAGTATTTTGGAAGATACACCCACTTAAAGTACACATTACCGATTCAAATCTCGTGAAAAGTATCCAAAAACCAATAGATATGGAAGGAAAATTTTAATCATGGTTATCCTATTCATAATTATCATTATTATAATTTATTTAGTTTAAAATTCGATTTGTGCGAATTATCATTGATATTATTTGAGGAATTTTAAGGTACTAACAAAATAAATAATTTAAAAGATTGAAAACTTAATTCAAGTTTTTAAAAAATATTTAGGATTTTAAATTTAGTCTTTATAAGTATCTACCTAAGTAGATTGAATAATCTTTTTACTTTGCATCATTTTAAATAGAATAATTTTATAATAAAATTGTTTGATGATAAAATAATATTGATTATCATCTTCTTTATTTATAACAGTTTGACCACTGCTCTAGTAAATTGGTCTATTTACTTATTGTCAAATATAATATACATATTGAAATAATTTATCATTTGTGCTTTTGTAATTTAATGAGAAAGTTTTTAAACTAAATTTGACTTAAAATTAATTAAATAAAAGTTTTTCTTGAAAATATCACAACGATTCATGTTTTTAATAAAAAATATAACTATTTTTTTCTATTTATAATTAAAACCATAATATAATTGTGATACTAAAACAAGGGGACCCAGACATTTGGTATAACAAATTTTTGATATAAAATATTTTTGGTGTAAAAAAGAAAAAAAAATAAATATAAGAATTTATTAATTAAACGAGAAATTATTCTAAACAACCTTCCTATATTCAATAAGTTTCCAATAAGTTTCGTCTAACAATCTCACTATAGATTCAATTCTTTCATTATTAATTAAATATTTTTTCTTACATGGGTGTTTTATTCCTCGATGTCCATTTGATAATTGGTGTTCTCAAATATAATTATGTTTATCATGTTTTTTGAAGAAATCTAGGAATTTTAAAATGATGGCTATTTGGTATGGCTATTTGAAATTTTGAATGCCATCCTTCAACGTTGTTGTTCTCTTATTACTCAAGAGTTCTATGAAAAAAATTCCAAATTTTAATATTAAATCTTTGAGCAGAATTATTGACATTTTCTGAATTGAATAAATTTATCGGCCCAATACAATTAATTTTAATGTAGTATGCAAATTCTTTTAATTTATTGGGACAACTGGAATAAATATTGCTAAAAATGGAAATTATATCTGATTCAGGCAGAAAAGGGAGAGCCATAAATGTTAATATCCGTTCTTTTATTTCTATATTGTTTGGACTAATATATTATCTGGATAGATTTAAATCTTGAATTTTCCTCCACAGAGATTGATCAAAGTGAAAGAGACATCCCTTTATCCTCGAATCTTGGAAAATGTATTTTGTAGCATTCATTGCAGCTTTTATTGGGGTATAGAGGTGATTTTATATTTGTTTTCAAATATAAAAGAGTAAAAACAAAACACATTATTCTTTTAAAAATATATAATTTTAAGTATAGATTTTACTAATCTTTTGACAATAAAACGAACAATCTTTGGGTAGATGGTGAGACAACTAATATCCTTACTATCTTCAATTTAAGTATATAATTTAATATAATAATTTATTATATAATTGGAGCAATTCACACTTTATTTCGTTGAACAATTTTTTTCGATTCAATTGTTTGTATTTATAGGCTCGAATCGAATTAATTATTCCCTTTGTGTGGTTGCAAGTGATTCTCTGAAAACCTGATAGAATTATTATGTTTATTCGAATTCTAGGTTAAATTCTTAGGAATGATTTCTAAGGTTAAGATAAGTATTTTTTATGTCTGGTACCTATAATCCTTCTGTTTTAAATTCTTCTTTTATATATAATTTAATTTTATTTATAAATTTATTTTTAAGGTTTATATCTTTCCTGCATATATTCTTCTTTCCATATTTTTATTTTTACAATTTTGTTCTATATATATATATATATATATTATATATAATATATATATTAAGTAGTAAAATGTAAATAAATTTTATTATAACCATTAAGACAAAAATTTATTTTATATTTATTTAATACTCAACATTTTTTCGAAATCCATCATAATCATATCAGGATTTAAAGTACGTCCAATTGATTCCGCAGCGATTTTCAAGTTGATATTCATATTTAAATAAGAGTTTTCCGATTTTTTTACATAGGACATAAACGCAAGGAAAAATTCGATTATATACTGTTGTTTATATAGTATATAATTTATAAAACATTGATGTAACAGTATCAAATGTATAATAAGCATATAAATCTTGACTATTACAGACATGAATTAATTTTTCATTTGTGTAAAAAATCAAGATTCTTTCAGAATCGTTTACACCAGAATCATATTTTAAAAAACAACTTCCCGAAAGGGATACATCGTATAGTGGTAAAATGTCCCCTGCGTGTATTGTAATTTAAATATTGAGATATTGCTGTTATTGAGATATTCTGTAAATACAACAGTGGTGTAATGAACAGGAATAAATCCAATAGTGGGGTTACGGTGGGATATAGTGAATTAAAAAAACAAAAATTAAATATAAAATTCACACCTTTTGTATAAAAAACAGAAAATATTATACATCTACTTGAAAATTATAAAAAACTCAAAAAATTTAATTAAACATTTATAAGTAAAAAAAGCTTTTTTACGAATATGCGTTTCGAATTTATAAAGCATAAAGGATTTTGTTTGAATAAACTAAAGAAATTAAAAGAAGCAAAGAGGTGCGGGAAATTAACAAAATAATAGTCCCTAAGGTCTGCAGATCAATAAATTTTTATTTGACTATAAATCTTTGTGAAGTTGATTTTCTTTGTTGAATACATGTTCGATGTCGTTCTTTGTTCGATCTCTATTATTGTCTGGAAATGTGTTTGACAAAGTATTCGTAATGCATGGCGTATCTGACATTGGCGTTCCGAGGCAAGATGGCTACTCCAACTCATTGAATAAAGAGCCATTGAATTACGGTTTTTTTGTAGTAGCGACGCAGTGTCATTGTTTCTTGCTCATATTGCAGAGAATTTGCTCTACAGCGCATGAAGTCACGTTCGTTAAGGATTTCTATTGTCGTTCGAGGACGCGAGCTCCGCGACATGTTTTGCCTCCATCAGTGAGAACGACGTCTACTGACACAAATACGAACTGAGAACTCTAAGGCTTCCGAGCGATATCCAGTTTCTCAAGGCCATTCAACTGTCAGAATCAGACCATTCCATCCAATACATTTCAGGGGATTCAGGAATTACTGGAAGTAATTTTGAACAGAATTCTGAAAAAGGACTCAACCAAAACTCTGAAAACGTTCGAAGGACGTCTGACCTATTTTCGAAGTTCATGGATGCATTTTTGCGGCAAGCAGAGATATTGGATGAAAAGCAGGTTGAATTTTACAGGAAATAATTGGTGGAAGTTGTCTAGTATTTCTTCAAATCGCAATAGGGTTTCACCAAAAATCAAAAAAATTTCGAATGACTCAAAGAAAAAAAAGAAATGCGAACAAAATAATCATATATTTCATCTTGGATGAAATTATTCGGAATTCGACACGAGGATGGTCAATCAACGTAGCAATTTATGAAAGAATTAAGAATTCGTTGTTTTAAAGAATTACCGAAGTTAACCTCCGAAAAAAGAGAACCAAAAGCCCTTCAGGTTTTTCTAAATGGATTGATGAACGACAAAGCTCAAAAAAGTGTTGTTGCCTAAAACTTTAGATGAAGCATTCGAGAGGATAAAAAATGTGTAACTCAGGATATTTCGGCAACAATAAATTTACAGGCCGAAAATGATGGAATTCGCATGCTCAGGGATGAAGTTTCAGAATTGAACAAACATGTTAACTCATTGTAGGTAATGGTGAAAATACTGCAACAAGAAAGACAATCTGGTTAATGGATATGAGATAACAGAAGGAGCAATCCTGTTAAAGAAACAAGCAAATCCTGGAATTGTGGGCGCATCAGTCATATTTTGAGGGACTGTAAAAAGTTTCGATTCTGCACAAAATTCAACAAAAATAGGCATATAGACAAGTTTTGTCAAAACGGAAAACGTAAATCAGTCGATGTGATCGAGTCTACCAGAATATCCATTTATGAAAGTGAAACAGACTCGGGAACAGGCACTTTAGAACCGAGCAAGAAGTCTTTGCCAGAGCGAAGAAAAAAACAGTTCCAAAACAAAAGCAACAGATTAATTGATAAGTGAGAGCGTGCGCAGCGTAGCTGCAGCACTCTGGGATCGTGGGAAAAATTTAAATTACTGTTGATTTTATGTTTAAGTTTGACAGGCTCTTCCAATTCGGCATTCAACTCCAACACCTTGGAGCAACCGCGAGTGAATCCGTACTGCAATATCAAACTGCCGCAGGCGACGATCAGATTGCTCGTCAATTCTTCCACCTCAATGACGTAATAGGAATTCATTTGTCAAAAATGCTCGATGAATTTCGCTTCGTTCACATCGCCCACTTCCGTCAGGTATCGCAGAACGTCGTAAATGCTTTTTTTGTAATCGCCGATTTCCAATGGTCGAACGATCAAATTTAGATATTCCGATGATGGATCGACTTTCGAATATTCCAACGGCAAATCGAACGAGTAAATTTTGTCCGATAAACTTTGATAATAATTAAAATTAATTTTCTTGTTAATTTCAATGGCGATTCAGCAAAAAAATCCAACACAACTTCACGCTAAAAATTTCTTTAATTCACAAAACTCAAATTGATTATAGCAACTTAATTACAAAAAAATCTCGCGTCGTTCAAAAAAAATTCATTTGAATAAACAACAAAGAATATATATAATTCATTTGATCGATTTAAATCGATTTTTTTGAAATAAATTCGGCTATATCAGAAACAGTTTGAAACTTCAAATTTCACTCAATTAAATGGATCCGATTTCTGGCGATGTTTTAACTTCCGACATTTCCGCAATCGATAAACCACTCGATCTGATTCAATTGAGGAGGCAGATCAAATGCAGACTCACTTTCAAATATGGCGCTGAGTGATATAGAATAAACGGTGACGACTTTAGAGACCGATGACGAGACATCAGACTCACAAAACGACGAAGCTATCGACACCAATGCCGCCTGTGTGGGGAGACGGAGCCACCCTGGTGAGTCCGCCCCCGAAGGGTCAAACAAATTGAATTATCAATTCAAAAATTAATTTGTCTCGTCTTTTTTTAAAAAAAAATAAAAAACTTTTACTCGCAAAACATAAATCTTCGAGTGAAGAAGAGTAGTTTTACAGTAAAAGATGGGAACGAACTAATTTTATACGGTCGAGTCAATGAGAACAACAATAAGATCTTTTTAGACACCGAAGTCGAAGTAAATACTATAAGCAAATACATACTAATATAAAGTTGTTTGCGAGTAATGAAAATTAAAAAAAGAAAAGAAAAAGATTTATTGTAAAAAGAAAATGAAAATTAATGACTGATTATGATGGACAATATTTATTATTTTGTTTGTTTTGTTTTTGTTAAATTGAATTTAATATTGTAAATTATTTTTTTGTTTTATTGAATGAAATAAATATTTTTGATGCGAAACTTTTTGATTTTGTTTTGAATAAAAGTCGCCATTGAAATTATAATAGACGTTTTAAATTTATTTGAATTAAACGTTTCTAATGGATTCTTATGATGACGAGATCGAATGTTGGGAAGACGATGAATTACAAAATTACAATTTTTTATGTGTTATGTGTTCCGATTTGTTCACGGAATTCGAACTGATGTTAGACCATATTTCCAATGTTTACAAAGCCAGCAGTGAAATCGATAATTATAAATTGAAAGTGTAGGAGTTGGAAGGACAAATTGTGCTCTGCGGGACGAGTTTGTCGAGTATGAAACAAAAAATTACCGAATTATTGGAGTTGAATGCCGAATTAGATGAGCCTGTCAAACCGAAACCGAAATCAAGAGTAATTTAAAATTAAATTATTCCCACTGGCCCCACTACCGTCCCCGATTTCAGGATGCCGCAGCTACGCTGCGCACGCTCTCTTATCAAGATATGAAAGACTCAAATAAAACATTGAAAATCCGGTGTTCAGCCAGAAACATCAAATGTGCGGATGGATTTACAGTAATTGTACGAACGGAAGGGTCCAGGAAGGTTAATTTAGGCGCTAATGGGAAAAATTGTAATTTCTTTGTTGTGGACGGACTGAGCAAGGATATTGCAAGGATTCTTGGGATACGAAATATAAAGAATATCTGGATTAAGATAGATCTCGAGAATAATGGAGTTAAGAGTGGAACAGTTTTCTTTCCATTTGTATCAAAAGTGAATGCAGATACAACTGTCCCGACAAATCATTTAAATTGAAAGGGTACTTTTTGAGAAGCAGTATGTGCCATATGAGTCTCAGACTGTAGCAGCTGCAGTTACACGTGAAGCTCCCGATTGGAAATCTCTCTTATCCTAATTTAGATGTGTTGATGATAGCAATAGACACAAATTATTAATTAAGTGGAAGAAATCAGAGACGTATTTAGTTGGTCTAAATATGTTATAGACTTGTCGCGGAATACTGAGCATAAAATAGAGCTTAAAGATAATAGCCCGATACAGTAGCAAATAAGAAGAATTTCTGTGGAGCTCCAAGAAAAATTGGATGAATTTGTTGAACAGTTGCTGCAGAAAAATATTATTTGACCAAATTTATCAGAGTGGAACGCTCCTATAGTGATTGTGCCAAAAAGGACAGAGACATTCGACTTACAGTAGATTACCGGAGAATAAATCAAAAGACTAAAGTTCCGTCACTTCCAATTCCTGACACACAGAAACTTTTTGAAACAGTCTTGCAGAGGGTGATGGAGAGAAAACAGCGTTTAGAAAGAGAAAAGGACATTGGGAGGTTTTAAGGTTGTAACATTTTCTTATAAAATTTTTTAATATGTTTATTTATTAATTGTATTAGTAATAAATATTAAATTTTAACTATTAAGAACACCAACATGGCTTTTCAAACTTTTATTTTCATTACAATCAGAATTGTCTTTTGGACAACTCTCAGCGAAACTCTCGTCATTCGACATCGTTCTAAATTGATAATTTTTTATTAATGTTTGTTAATAAACAATTATTCGAACAAATTTTTCATTATTTTCTGATTTTATTTTTAAAATTCAATTTTATAGTTTTAGTATTAATTTTTATTTACATATTAATTTTATTTAAAAATTATTTTATGTAAAGAAAGAATATTTAATTAATTCAAAACTTAGTTAAAACTATTTATTTTAT
>MQRK01243607.1:18196-34920 GCA_001938485.1 Girardia tigrina
TTACCCAATAATACTTTGATAAATAAAAATGTTTAATTTCTTCGTTACCATTTAAAGTAAATTGTATTTATTAAAATTGTGAAAAATTGTATTATTCAAACAATTCAATAGAAAATTGCAGATGATGATTTTTTTAAAAATCGAAACATGTCCAATAGTTTTATTATTATTATTCATATTTCGACATGAACATATCTTTACGAATTAAATGTTTCTAAAATAAAAGATGTGTAGAATGTTTCAGAAATTTATTTTTTGAAATGTCACTAATATTAAGATAATCACTAATCCCGTAGTACTACGTAATGAATATTCATCATATACGAACATTATATAAATTCATTTAACATTAAATTTTTAACTAAAATTACAGATGTTAAAGAACAACGGAAAGCAGAGAAGAAAAAAAGTAGATTTTCACATTCTTGTTAAATCTAATTTTTAATTTAATATAAAAGTAAATAGATAATATCCGAGAAAGAATTTAAATAAAATCTCCTTTTTGATCACTTTATTTAAAACATTTAAAAATGATTTAATGTTACACGTGTGTTTTACGAAAACTTTTATATAACATTTTTGATTTTTTCATGATATTTTCAAAATTCAGGAATGATAACTTGTTATAATTGTGACTCTGGCGTTTCCAATGGTACATGCGATGAAGAATTTGTTTGGAATCAACCTGTTGTAGAAAATCTTCCAACTGTTACTTGTTGGAGAGGAGCATGTGTAAAGTGGATATATAAAAGAATGGGTAAATACAATTTTTAATAGTGAAACTTTAAAATTTATTCTATCATTGTCAAGAGAATTTACACATTTGATTTAAAATTTATTACATTCACAATATGGATCATCTTTATGTCATTCCATAATATTGCTTTCGCTTAAATTCATCAATCAATGTGTAAGGAATGTCTTGAATTGTGTGTTGATATTGTGTATGTTGTATGTTGATTCGGATTGTGCCTCTCCAACGCAGATTTATGATTGGTATTTTCTTTGATTCTTACTAATTAAAAATAATTTAATTTAATTTTAAAGTAAAAAGATTTAAAATAATTTTTGAATGTATTATTTAATTTTTACTTTAATTCAAAATTTTAATATATTAATTTAATATGTAATTTCTTTTAAAAAATGTTTAAAAGATTTAATTTTAACCAATTAGATTCTTTATAATTAATAATTTTTATTATAAGATTTTCATTTATTAAATTTATCATTTATTAAAATAATTAGTATGAATTCAGAATTATATTGATCAAGAAAAATGTCAAATAGTGAAGACGCTTGTGATATTAATAAATGTTGCAAAACTCATATTGATGTTGCTAATATGGCGACTACAGCTGATGTGATAACGAATATTATGGGACACGAAAGATTCGATATATCCGAGTCGAAATTAGATGTCTTCATAAAAAATTTCGAACGTTATGCTGATATTATGCGTATAACAGAAAATAGAAGATTAGTGATGGTGACGATCTTCATGACTCCATCAGCATTCACAACATTTTAAGAAGCAGATGGAAATACGTATAAAGAAAAACTGAAAACGACATTTGTGAAAGAAAAATTTCTGCTTGACACAATGAAGGATATTTTAAATCTCCGGTGGGATCTTCAGATCCGGAAGAAACGTTCAAAAACGCCGAAGAATTAGTAACGATATTAACAGAAAGTAAACTTTCTAAGAAAATGCTGCTCAACCTTGTTTGTATGAATATGGTTGACGATTATGAGGTGAAAAGAGAATTGAAATTGAGAGAAGCTACCGAAACAAAGGACATAAAAGATGTAGTTTCAAATATGTATGAACTACGCAAAATGGAAAAAGAAGAAACAGTTGCGGCATACAATACAGTAGGTAAACATGATGAATGGAAAACGGTAGGCAAACCTGAACCACACTATATAGAACGCAACCAATAAAGAAATATCGAAAATAGGTACACTAATCAAAGAAATAATGAATACAAACCGAGAAATACCTATTCAAAAGTTGTGAAATGCTGGGCATGCCACGAAGAAGAACACATAAGAAGAAACTGTCCAAATTTAAAGTGTTCTTATTGCAATAAATATGGCCATATCAGGATGCAATGCTACATGAACAAGGATAGATTTAAAGAAAGTGACCAAGATACCAGAAAAAATTAATGGCAAAGAACAAATAACCCACGAAATCATCAGAGGCATCAAAATCGAAGATACAATATTGCAGAAATGCATGATGAAAACGATTACAATGAATATGAAGAAACACGATCAAATGAAGGAAATTCGAGGCAAAGAATGCGTACAGATAATAGGCAAGTATACGACAAAGACCAGGGAAACGAGGATACACGATCACAGGAGAGGTGATCAATGTGCTTCACTAAAAAGTAAAAATGTTTGTGTATGTGATTGTGTATGTATGTGTGATTGTGTGTTGGTCGAAGTTTTTGAATTAGATTGTTGGAAAGAAGAATTTGAAATGTACTGTTTTGATAAGGAGATAAAGACAAAATCGAAAAAGTTGAAACAGGAAGAAATGTTGAAAATATCAAAGCTCAATATTAGATATGATAAATTGAATGGAAGACAAAGCATTGGATTTAATACAAAGAATATGAATGTTGAATGTCTTTTGGATACCGGTGCCAAAGTAAATGTTGTTAAAGCAGATATACTTAAAAGTATGAAAGATGTTCAGATAGAGAAAACGAGTAACGCATTCATTGTGCAAATGATTCAGAACTTATAAATTATGGAATTGTTAAATTAAAAGTAATAATTGAAGGAGTCGAAAAAATTAGAGTTTTATGTAGTCAAAGAACTCAACCCATAAATGATAGTAGGAGTTGACTTTTTAGACAAATTTGGAATAAAACTAAAGAAGGAAACTATAGATTCAGCTGATATATGGAAGATTAGAGATAATCCAACAGATGATGACAGACTAAGGAGAATTAAAGAAATATTTAATACCAAAGTTGACAACCAACTAATGAGACTATTAACAGAATATAAATCAATATTCATGGCTGAAACACAAAATAGAAACTGGTGGAGAACCAGCCTTAGTGAAGCCTTATCGACTACCACAACATTTTGAAGAGAAACTAGATGATGTCATGAGAAATTAAAAAAACGGTATAATTGAAAAGTATAGTTCTCCATGGAACTTTCCTATGGTGTGTGTATGGAAAAAAGAAAAAAGAGACATTTGAGTATGTGTCGATTTTCGACAGTTGAATAAAATTACTGTAAGACCGGCATTTCCCATGCCAAATGTGGATGACATTTTAAACACGTTGAATGGAGCAAAATATTTTAGTACAATAGATCCGGGAAATGCATATTATCAAGTTTAATTAGAAGAAGAATCAAAGACTAAAATACCGTTTTTAACAAAGAATGGTCAATATTGTTTTAAAAGAATGCCTTTTTAAATTGCAGCGGCTCCAGCAACCTTTCAAGAATTAATGGTGAAAGTTCTAGGAGATTTGAATTAAAAAGAAGCAGTTGTATATTTGGATGATATTTTGATTTTTTCAAAGAATACATCTTCAAAGAATACATAACGTATTTGAGAAAATTAGAAAATCCGGCTTGAGAATAAATGCAGAGAAATGTCAATTCCTAGTAGTAAAAACGAAATTTTTTGGATGTCATAAGTTAAGAAGGTATTGAGACAGATAAAACAAAGATTGATACAATTAGAAAATTTCAAAATCAGTCATGTATCAAACATTTAAGAAGCTTTTTGGGTTTGACGAATTACTACAGGAAATTCATAAAGGATTACGCTAGATATGTAAAGGTTTTAGAAGGCTTATGTGGTAAGAGCAAGGATAAAAAACTGATATGGACTGACGAATGTGATGACTCTTTTCAAAAATTAAAAGAAAGAATGATTAAGACACCAATTTTGGCATATCCTGATTTTTCAAAAGACTTTATACTCGATACAGATGCAAGTTTTGATACAATAGGAGCGGTGCTATCACAAAACGACATATGTGGAAGATAAAGAGTAATTGTATATGGTTCCCATAAAATGAATAAACATGAACTTGGTTATTGCATTACAAGAAAAGAACTGCTTGCAATTTATTATTTCACTCAACATTTTAAACATTTTTTGTATGGGAAAAGATTTTTGTTACGAACGGATCATAAAGCTATCACTTTTATGATGACTACAAAAAACGCTATTACACCACAGTTTCAAACATGGATAAATTTTCTGAGTGGTCTTGACATGAAAATAGAATAGGAAAGGTGAGAAACATTCAAATGTTGACGCGATGTCTAGAAATTCTTGCGAATTGTGTAGCCAATGTCAGACGATGCACGAAGAAGCCAAGAAAGGAAAGATCAAGACGAAAATTCTTGCATTGGACGAAGAGTCAGAGGGTTTCAAATGGCAAAAGAATAATGAAGAAATAAAACAAATTGTTGAGGATATCAGAAAAGGGAAAACGATGAAATGGACACTAAAAATGACATCCTGGTAACTCAGGGCAATAAATACTGGATCCCAAAATAAAAACGAACAGATTTTATTGAAGAGATGCACAAGCTGTTATGCCATGCTGGTAGTAAAAAAGTCTATAACTATCTTCGAGAAGATTTTGACATGGAAAATATGAGGAATTTCATTAAAGAAATAGTCCACAGTTGTTTAAATTGTCAAAAAAGAAAGACATTAACAGCGAAAACGAAAGAAAAACATATAAAATTGTCGACAGACGAACCTTTCCAGAAAATATACATGGACTTCTGTGAACCATTCAAAAGAAACATAAACGGATATCAATACGTATTTGCAATAGTAGACCAATTCAGTAGATATATTAGCCTGAATTCAGTTTCTAGTCAAGATGAAAAAACAGTTCGTAGAGTGATATTGGACAGATGGATATGGAAATTTGGACCTCCAAAGTAAATCCATGTTGATAGAGGAAACACATTTGAATCGACTTTGTTCAAAGATACAGTTAAAAGGTTCAAAGTCGAGATAATCTATTCAAGTCCATATCATCGTAATACAAATGGGATAGTGGAAAGACAATTCCGAACAATCAGAGATGCTATAAATATTAGAATGAAGAACGGAAACCACAGAGATTGTACATAAGTTTTGTCGGAAATAGAATTTATGTTGAATAGTACAGTTCAAGCTAGGACAGGCGTTTCACCGGCTGAAATAATATTTGGGAGACGATTAAGACATTGATGGAAGAACAATAAATAAACTAACGGAAACCAAGTTAATGTCGAACAAAATGTAGAGACCAGAAGAGTTTTTGAAGTTGGAGACAGAGTGCTGATAAAAAAAGAAAATATATCAAAAGAAGATGACCGTTACATGGGTCCGGCAATTGTGTTGAAACGAAATCACGAAAGGAGTTACGAGTTACAGCTCGAAGATGGTAGAACTTTGATTAGAAATGTTGAATGGCTAAAGTCATTTAAGCCGAGAGGGATGTGAGGAATGTTTTGAATTGTGTGTTGATATTGTGCATGTTGTATGTTGATTCGGATTGTGCCTCTCCTGCAAAGATGGATGATTGATATTTTCTTTGATTCTTACTAATTAAAAATAATTTAATTTAATTTTAAAGTAAAAAGATTTTGTACTATTTTCTTTATCTGTTGTCTTATTTCATATATATCGAAATCATCTTTTATGTAATTGTATACTTTCTTACTTTCTGCATGGCATAACATTTTATGTATATCTTCTATGAAGTTTGTTCTCTTCTTCATTGTGATCCAATATTTGTTATCTCTTGTCGACAGGATATTGTTTTTCAGTAGCCATTCTTTGTCTTTCCCATTTTAATATTTTCTTTAATCTGTTCTATTTTTTCATCATTCGTGTGCCAAATGAACTCTTCTGAATCTTCTGTTAATTTAAAACGATATTTATGGCGGACAAATGGGATATCGGGAAGACCACACTAACTAAGCATAAAATTGAAACGCAAGGAGAACCAATACCGGGAGCTCGAGTCAATGTAATTAAAGTAGACTTACTCAAAAATATGAAAGATGTCCAAATAAAGGAGACAAAAAGACGTATACACGGTGCAAACGACTCGGAACTAATAAATTACGGAATAGTAGAACTAAAGATTAAGATTGAAAGAATACAGAAAACAGTGACTTTTTGTGTTAAACGATTTGGAACACGAAATGATTGCAGGAATAGATTTTCTAAATAAATTCAGCATAAAACTAAAGAAGGAAACATAATACCGACAACCAAAACACTTTGAGGAAAAACTAGATGATATTATCAAAAATTACGAGGAAAATGATATCATTGAAAAATGCAGTTCGCCGTGGAATTTCCCGCTAGTATGCGTATGGAAAAAAGACAAACAGTATATCCGAGTGTGTGTTGATTTTCGACAATTAAATAAAGTCACAATCGGACCAGCATTTCCAATGCCAAATGTAGAAGAAATGCTAAATACATTAAATGGAGCGAAATACTTCAGCACAATCGACTTGGGGAGTGCATATCATCAAGTTGAATTGGAGAACGATTCAAAAATAAAAACTGCATTTTCGACAAAGAACGGCCAATATTGTTTTAAAAGAATACCATTCGGAATTGCAGCTGCCCAGCGACATTTCAAGAACTAATGACAAGAGTGTTTGGAGAATTAAACTGGAAAGAAGGAGTGGTATACCTGGACGATATTCTAATCTTCGCAAAAGACAAAGAAGAACATTTCAGACGAGTCGAACACATATTTCAAAAGATTAAAGAATCGGGCCTTTGAATAAACCCTGAAAAAGTGTCAATTCATGGTAGAAAAGACAAAATTTTTAGGATATGTCGTGAGCAAAGATGGTATAGAGACGGAAAAAACGAAAATTGAAGCAATCGAAAAATTTCAAAATCCTTCATGCAAAATCCCGCACCTCTCGATTGCCTCGCCGTTTTTTCCCAACGACGACCTGATGCACACGGCCCAATCATGCCGCCACGGTCACTGTCTCCCATCCCGAGCGCTTTCACCGCGCACAACAGCAGCCCAAATCACAGCAGGCCGAGAATTCTGCAATCGAACTCTATCTTTTCGACCACCTCGAGGTCCACGCGGGGCGTTCAAACCGTTCCCGATCCGCGATCGTGCTGTCCCTCCGATCCATATTGGACGAAATTATCGCTGTCGTCGCGATCCGTTTTGGGTGCAACCACCCTTCTTGACATCGACCACCAGACTTCCAGCCGGAAAGCCATCGGATTGGTGAACCTGCCGATCTTGTAGAATTTTCGTCTTTCGACCGCTCATCAATCGGTCCCGCATCGCAGAAATTGCCGCCACCTGCGCGACGTCACCGGCTTTGATATCGCTTTCTTGGCGCTGCTCACTGTCAACATTGGTTGTTGCCGCGATAGCTTGTAGCAACAACACAATGAACAGCGCACAAGTTATATTTGAATTTAAAATAAGAATCGGCAAACAACCGATTTAAACAAATACATCACAATAATTTAAAATTACAAAAGGGATTTTCAAAATATTGAATCTAGGTAAAGTTGAATTAAATATTATTTTTAATTTTATGGCATTTTAAAGTAAAAAAGAATTATTATGATTTTAAATAAAAGCTTATTTATACAAAGATCAGCGAGTGGATTGTTAAATTAGGAAAAGAAGCAGAAAATTTGTTCGAATTTTGTTTATAAAATTGTTATTTTGCTTATTAATAAATTTAAATATTGATGTAACTAAAACTAAATAAATTATAAATAATTTGTTTTCAATGACTTCATCGTTTATATATGAATAGACTTTTTACATTTTATATTTCAGATAAAGTCATGATTAGAAGAACATGTTCTGCTTTACTTAATATAAAAATGTCATTAAAAGACACTTGTTTTTCAAATCGTCATGGAGAAGGTTTATTCTGTTTATGTTCGGGTAGTTTGTGTAATAACGGTCAACATCGAGTTATTAATAAGAGTTTACTATTTTTATTATATTTACTGATATTTTTATATTAACATTACTGTTATATTTGGTTTTTACTCTAAAAAAGAAAACATTTAAAAATAAAAATATCCTTATTTCTGTTTACTTTTATTCCAAATTTGAATGTAAATTATATTTCAAAATTCAAAATGCTAAGTTATATTTCAAAAATTAAAAAGGTAATCGAAATCAATTTGAGTTTGGTACATTGTATGATTTTCATATCATCCTTATCTAAGAATGCCTTTATTATCATCTCAATGTTTATTCTCTTGTAGTCTTACACTGTTCGTGAATAGTGTTTCTCGGATTTGCCTTATTGGGAAATCAACATGAGTGCCGGATTTCCCATTAAGAAAAGTAGGCAACTGCCTAGGGGTCCAGCGCATCGATAGACCGTGGGATGATTTTTTGTCGAAAAATTGTCGACGCAGTAAAAAACACCCGGAGCGCCACCATCGATGAAAATTGCAAGGCTTTTGTGTCTGTTACAAAATACCAACTATAAGGAGTTATTTAAAATTTTCGATTCACTGTACAATTTAAAATTTTGAAAAAGTAAATAATTATGTAAACCAAAAACAGAGTTTAAAATCTAAAAAATCTAAAAGTTGATATAATCAGTAGAAATTTTTTAAAATAAGAACTTTAAAAGAAATAATAAAATAAATAAAAGTTGTGAAGAATATTTTAAATTTGGTACGTTGAAATTGGTATGTTGAATTTGTATGTTGAGTTTAGTATTTGGAAATGTGTTTCTCCCACCTAGATGGAAAATTGATATTTTGGATATACGCGATGAATTCGAGTATAGTTTGCATTTAAAATTATAACATAATATTTTAAAAACTTTTAAAATATTAAATCGTTTCAAATTTTAATATTAAAAATTTTAATAAAGAAAATAACTTTTAATTTATTTTTTAAATTGATTAAATAAATGTTTTTCTTTAAATATAACATTTGTAAAATTAAATTCATTTTTAGATAAAATTATTAACGAAATTATAAAAGTAGAATTTTAAAAATGAAATCTGAAAATAATTTTAAATGAAATTTGTTCGAATAATTATTTATTAACAAGACATTAACAAAGAGTTATCAATTTAGTGAGATATCAAATTATGAAAGCTTGACTGAGAATTGTCTCATAGACAATTCAAATTGTAATGAAAATAAATATGTGAAAACCAATATCGGTGTTCTCAACATGGTGGCACACGACCACGTGATTCCGAACATCAGAGGTCCGGAAATATGTGATTGATCCGAGACAAAAGTTGAGACATTCATAATGAGTTTTAACAGGTATGCGAAGATAATGGGATTTTCAGAGGAGAGGAAAAACTTACTACTAACACCGTTTATGACTTCGGATGTCATAATAAAATATGAAGCAGCGGCAGGTGAAGAGAAACTAAGATCTGCGTTTTCAAAGGAAAAATCTATCTTGGATCTATTGAAGGAACTGGAATAAATGTGAATTGGATCCAGAGATCCAACAGTAACATTTATGAAGGCTGATAAAATAATCGAAAAGTATGTAGAGAAAAATTTGAGTAAAAAAGAACTATAGAATTTGGTCTAAGCTAATTTGATAGATGATGAGAACGTGCAGAAAGAAATAGCCATCAGAGGTGTCACGAAGTTTGAAGAGATTGAAGACATTCAACGAGAATGTTTGAATATGATAAAAAGAAAAGAAACGCTCCTGTTGCTGCACATAACACAAGAAAAGAAAATGAATGGAAAACAGTGGAAAATAAAAGAAGAACACAGAACGAGAAATTTATAGAACAAGAAACGAGAAAAAAATTTAAAGTGCGAAGAGTTACTTCTTGGGCATGTCAGGAAAATGTTAGAAGAGAGTGCCAAAATGTGAAGTGTAATCATTGAATTAGAAAAGGGCACTTAAGAACACAGTGTTATGAAAATTCAAATAGGTTTAAAGAACGAGATCAATGGAAAAGGGATAATGGAAGAAATCGATGGAACAACAGGCATAATTAATCGAATCAACGGTATATAGAACGGCCAATATACACGAATCGGAAATACCCTGTAGCAGAACTGGACGAACTAGATGACGAATTTTACAGAAGTGAAGACTCTAGAAAAGATTACTATTTTGAAGAAACATATAGAAGAGAAGATTACAAAAGACTAGACTATCCTAGATGTAATTGAAAATCCAGAGCTAATCAGGGAAATGAGGACGCACGATCACAGGGAGAAGTGATCAGTGTGCTACAATAAGAACTCAATGTAGGTATATAATTGATTGTATATATGAATGTGTTTGTGATTGTATGCTGGAGGATGTGTATGAAAATATTCCTATAGAGATGTGTAGATTAGATGATGAACCTGTAGAAGACGATGACATATGTGCTAGTATGGATATAGAAAATGAGAAAGAGATAAAAAAGAATGCTGAAAATGTATTAATATTATTGAAGTTTAACATAAATTATAAAGAATTGAAAGAATGACCAAGTAAAGAGTTTCGAATTAAGAATAAAAGTCAAGTGCCAGTTATATGCAGGAGCTCGAGTCAACTTTATTAAAGAAGGGATTATCAAAGATATGCAAGATGTCAGGATCAAAGAAACTAAAAAACTTATACATTGTGCGAATGATTCAGAACTTATAAACTATGGGATTGTTCAACTTAAAGTGATAATTGAAAGAATACAGAAAACATTAGAATTTTTTGTGATCAAATATTTAGATCCAGAAATGATTGCGGGAATAGATTTCTTGGAAAAATTCAGGATAAAGTTTAAGAGAGAACCATCATATACTAATGAATTACTGGTAATACGAAATAATCCATCTGACAAGGATAGGCTGAGGAGAATAAAAGAGTTGTTTGAAAACAAAATTGACAATTAACTAATTGAACTGTTTGATTCAGCCTCGGGGGGACAAAATGGATTATCTTAACCCACCAATAAATAAATAATAAGTAAAACTCCAGTGATCGAAGATAGGAAAATGAATAGAGACCATGCGGATAGACAAGATTTCAAATAATAAACAATTAGAAATCAAAACAGCTGTTAGTTATGGACAAAGTATATAATAAAAACTTCACAAAATACGTTGAATATATTGAATGATCCTGTCAATATTCCTGTTGTGACCATTAGCAAAAGCGATAAAAAGGAAGTAATACAATTTCAGATAATATTGAAGATTCAGATTATGAAAACTTATCTCATAAAAGACCATTTTTTTGTGTTTTATTCAAGCACAATCCTCAAAATTCCTCTTCATTCTCAACAACTCCTTAAATGGAAATATCTCCGTCCATTTTGTCGCGGAAACAATTCTTCTCTAAACAATAGTGCTGCAGTAGCACATTGAAGCGCATTTTAGTATAAGTTAGCAGAGCAGTTTTTCCCCTACGGATTGTCAAACAGTGGAGGACGTTATTAAAACTTTTATCGTATATATGTTTATAATAATAATAATATTAATTAAAATTAATATTAATTAAAATTAAATTTAATATTTTTTGGTAAAATTTAAATTAAATGTATTTTTAATAATTTGATGATTTATTTTGGGATTATTTATTTTGGGATTTATTGAGAAATGGTAAAATTTATTATTTTTAATTAATATTAATTAATATATTTAAAAACATGACTTAGAACAAGTATTTGAATAGTCATGATTAAAAGAGAAATAAGAAAACCAATTAGAATGATGACAAACTATGAAAGACTTTCTGAGAGTCATAATGACACTAAATGTGATTGTAATAAAAATTCAAACGAGACTTGTCTAAATGTTCTTAATATGACGGCACACGACCACGTGACACCAATTATCAAGGGACCGGAGACATTCGATGGGTCAGAAGTAAAATTAGAAGAATTCCTAATAAACTTTGAGAGATATGTAAAGATTTTGGGATTTAAGGAGGAAAGAATGATGACGCTTAAAAAGGAAAAGTTAAAACTAGAATCCTAGCATTAACAGAAGATTCAGAAGAATTCATTTTGCACACGAATGATGAAGAAATAGAACAGATTAAAGAAAATATTAAAATGGGAAAGACAAAGAATGGCTACTGAAAAACAAAATCGTGTCGACAAGAGATAACAAATATTGGATCCCTATGAAGAAGAGAACATACTTCATAGAAGATACACATAAAATGTTATGCCAATCAGAAAGTAAGAAAGTATACAATTACATAAAAGATGATTTCGATATGTATGAAATAAGGCAACAGATAAAGAAAATCATACAAAGTTGCGAAAACTGCCAGAAAAGGAAGACGCTGACGGCAAAAACGAAAGAGAAACACATTAAACAATCTGCCGACGAACCATTTCAAAAAATTTACATGGACTTTTGTGGACCATTCAGAAGGACTATGAATGGATACCAATGCATCTAGCAATAATCGATCAATTTAGTAGGTACATCAGCCTCACCACAGTGGCACATCAAGATGAGAAGACTACACGAAAGGTACTATTAAAGAAATGGATTTGGAAATTCGGACCACCAAAAGAGATACACGTTGATAGAGGGAAAACTTTAGAATCAGCACTCTTTAAAGAAACGACGAAATTTAAGACGGAGATAGTTTACTCAAGCCCTTATCACTACAACACTAAGGGTATCATAGAAAGACAATTCAGAACAATAATGGACGCCATCAATATAAGATTAAAGAATGAAATGCATGGAGATTGGGTAGAAATGTTGGCAGAAATAGAATTCATGTTAAACGGTACAATTCAAGCAACAACTGGACTATATCCAGCCGAGATAATCTTCGGAAGAAAACTCAGACATTGGTGGAAGAACACAAAAGAAGAAAAAAGTGGAGAAAAAGAAAATAAAAATCCTATTGGAAGAAAGCGAATATTTCAGGTTGGAGATAAAGTATTGATAAACGAAGTTAACCCATCAAAAGATGTTGACCGTTGTATGGGACCAGCTAAAATTATAAGAGAAAGACACGAAAGAATTTATGAGATACAACTAGAGGACGGCACAATCTTGATCAGAAATGTAGAATGGCTAAAGCCATTTAAACCGAGGGGGATGTGAGGAATATTTTAAATTGTTTCAATGTGTAAATGTAGTGATGTTGTATGTTGATTATTGAATTTAGAATGGTGATTCTCCCACCCAGACGGAAATTGGTATTTTTTTATTTAGATTTAAAGTGATTGACTATTCGAACATAATTAAAATTATCGAGCGCCGATGTATCGTTTAACGATGAGACGATTCATCGAAACACGCATCGTTAACGATGCATAGTAAAAACCTTCATCTTTAAACGATGCATGAAACGTCTGCATTGTTAAACAATGCATCGAAAAATAACATTTAAATATTAAGCAGCTAAATTCAAATCTAAATTTTTATTTGCTCATTGATATTTGCTATTGTGCTACAATAATGGCAAAGAAAATTTACAAAAAGGAAGACAAGAAAATTTTAAATTTATTTTTGGAAAATTGAATCAAACTATAAAAGGCACATTATTCATTTTCTTCATCTGTCTTAAGTTCTCTTTTATATAAAAAAGTTTTTCAACTTTGGATGCTGACAAATTTGTTCTTCTCTCACCACACATATTTCCAGCTTTGGAAAACACTCATTCAGAGCTGGAAGTAGCTGCTGGAATCGCCAATAGTCTTCTTGCAAAGCGAGCAAGTTTTTTGATAATTAAGTGCTTGATTTTTCCAGTAACGAAGTATGTCACCATTATCGGCAATCGGTGTTTTTGTTAAATAGTTTTCTTATTCCGCCTTGATTTCCGCCATCAAGGAGGTCACCCCATCAGGGTTATCTACCACTTTTCCAAAAGTTTGAACCTTTAAACTGATGGAAGACCTGCTTATGTACGCAGTTGTTGTGCTTTTTAGTGGCTTTGTATGTGTTAGTGTCTTGTTATATGTCATCAATGGAGTATTGTGATGTGTGGGGTGAGGGGGTGTTCTTAAGTTCGGCCTTGTACATGTTAAACACAGCTTCCTGCAGGGATACTATTGTCATGTGATATCTTTGCCCAATGCCATGTAATGTTGATCCTTTGTAACGTGGATTCAACATGTTTGCATATGCGTATTCTAAAACTTGAGCTTCAAGAAATCTATCATTCATTTCCAAGAAGTAATGCTCAACTACTTCTTTCATCATGGGATTGGGTGAATCATGTGATATTGACTGCAATTCGTCTTCCAGATCAAAGAGCTTCGGAATGACATGGACTTTAGAGATCTCGTTCTCTGCACTTGCAAGGTGGGATAGTTCTTCAAATTTTTTCAACAGTTCAATCATTGTCCTCAATTGTTCGATCTCCTCTTCATCTGGCAGTTTGTTGACTAGATTTTGCGAAACATATTTTTCGACAACAATTTTGATGGCAGGCAGTAGCTCATTGATAGATTTTAATTGATAAAGGTCACTGTTCCATCTGGTGGAGCAACTTTGAACTATTTTGGTCATTGTGATATCTGGATTTTTCGATGCTTCGGCAATAAGTGAATCCTTTGACTTCTGAGAATGATTGAAGAAGTTAACCAGCCCTGTCATCTTATCACTTAAATCTCTCCACAATTTACATTTCGATGCAGCACTTTGCACTATCAAATTTATCTTATGATCAACACACCAGAACACATCATTTATAACACAATCCTTTCCTGCTTTCTTCATGTTTGCTTCACCATTACATGCTGTAGTTGTGCTAACATTTGGTCCCAAGTTTAGATCTTTAGTGATGCTATCCAATCTTTTGCGAATTCATCCGATGAATGTTTGCCAGTAAAGTGTTGTAAGGTGACTAAGAAACGCTTCATTTGAAAATCAGAATCAATGTAGTGTACAGTCATAGCAATGTATGCTGCGTTGGTGGTCTTGTTGGTCCACGGATCAGACGTGAATGTCATTTTTTTATTATCAACAGGTTAAGATAACCATCGAGCATCTCCAACAACAGTAAAAGATGCTTCTGTCGGACCCGAAGAATACGCATGTTGAATATATACTAAAATGTATATGAAAATAAATCGTTTTGAGATAAAAATCGGATATCATTGTCTTCATTTAATTTGTTTCATTGCATTGTATAAAATTGGAATTTTAGTACAAAGAGAAATGGTCCTTGAAGAAATTGGCTTATACTACCCTTTCGTACATACTTTCACAAAGTATATAAACTCGTCGTTATCAACTATATTAAAGGGCAACATGGCACTTGCTATCCACTGAATCATTGCAGCGACAACTTCCTTCTGTTTATCGTCATTCTTAGACCATGGACTTTTGGTGAATACTAGCTTTGTTGTTATTTTTTCACAGCACATTTTGTCTTTTCTTGACCTCTTTCTGGATGAGATCGTGATAGTGGCTGCTCTTGATGCTCCATCACCAGAAGAGGTTCCCACTTTAAAGTCATTATCAGAGTCAGAGTTTGTATCGACAGTTCCAACTGTTAATCTTGCTTTCACTCTGACCTCCTTTGCTTCTGGTGTTTCAAAGATGGTCTTGTGCTTTTTCCTCAGATGACATCTTATCCCTGTTGTGCTCCCACTAGGCACCTTGTAATGCTCACAACACTCAATGCAGCTAGCCCTATTTTCATTATTCATTGGGAAGTAATCCAAAATTAAGGAAATTTTTGGCATCTGGAAGAAAAAAAATTTAATTTAACTAGAAATAAAACTTCATTAAATATTAGTTAAACAAATAATATTATGACTTAGAAATTGTTTTATAATACATTTTTTTAAGATAAAAATAAATTTTTTTCCAGTAAATTTCATCATCAAATATTGTGAAAACTAATAAATAAACTAGTATATTAGTATGTAATGTTTATATACTAATTTAAATAATATTAATTATTATTAATTTATTAATTTTAAAATAAAATATCTTTGTTTTAAATATAAAAAAATAATATAAATATTTATAATAATTAGGACTTTAGGACCAAATGAAAATATAACTTTCCTTAAAAAAAGAATAAATGAAAACTACAGAAACTAGAATTTTACTCGAAAGTTCCTCGAAAATATTTGTTTAAAAAACTAAAATTGTAGTAATTATATTGTTGAGTTATTGTTTATGTGAATAAAGGTGCGATTTCATTATATGTTAGATAAAAAGGTATGCATTATTTCGATGCATCGTTTAACGATGAAGATTTTTCGATGCAGTCTTTCGATGCATCGTTAACGATGAAGGTTTTTCGATGCATCGACCATATTTAACGATGTACGATACGATGTGTCGCTCACTAATTAAAATAATAATTTTATAAGTTCATATTTTTAATTTAACAATTAAAATTAAGTTTAATATTTTTGGTAAAATTTAAATTAAATGCATTTTTAATAATTTGATGACATTTTTATTATTTTGGGATTTATTGAGAAATGGTAAAATTTATTATTTTTAATTAATATTAATTAATATATTTAAAAAATGACTTAGAAAAATTGTTCAAATAATCATGATTAAATTAGAGATAAGAAAACCAATTAAAATGATGACAAACGATGAAAGAATTTCTGAGAGTCATAATGACTCTAAATGTGATTGTAATAAAAATTCAAACGAGACTTGTCTACAGGGTGCGGCAGCTATTTGAGAACACGTAATATAGACACCATATCTTTTTGTGTGTTATAATTACATAATTTTATTTTTGCTGGTAGACATGGCAGAAGCTACTCTTACGAA
>MQRK01243619.1:2016-14291 GCA_001938485.1 Girardia tigrina
TAACATTTTTATTTGCATTTTGCACGATATTTTTACGGTATTTATCTCGTTTAACTCTTTGGTAAATTTTGGAATATTTCGTGCTTTTTGCTACTATTTATTATATGCGCTGTTCTTCGGTTTTTATGTTCGACATCGGTTTTCGTTCGGATTTCTATGCGGAGTTCGATGATTTCCGTTAATCTATTTATTTCTGATTTTTTGAATAATTTTTCAGATTTTTCCCGCATCTAATTCGTTCCATTTGGTACATTTTCGATTATTAATTTATTGCGGCTTTGATGGATATTTATCATTATTGCGTGTTTGCAGCTTTTTACGTTACTCTACATCGATTGGAATCTGTTTCAGTGGCGTCCGCATAATATTGGACTCATTGATTGATTATTTTGAATGATTTTCGATTTAATTGATTTTTTTATGTTTCTTTTCGTATTTTTCTATTTTCGCTGCATATTTTTCCATGAGTTTTATCGCATAATTTTTATCATAATTTTTACGAATTTTTTCCGCTTTTATCGATCGATTTTCATTCGGATTTGCGTTTTTTGATCACAATATTGCAGTAAAATACAATTTTATTAATTTTCAATTATTTTCATTTGAAATCTTGATCGATTAGCATTGATTATAATGTTTCGCATCTTGTTAATTTTTCTACGATTTTTCCAATTATTTTATGCATTTTTCATCTTCATTTTGTGAGATTTTCATCGTTATTTCTCTATTTGGCGATGTTCCAATTTATACTATTTTTGTATTTACTTGCTATTTTCACTCGTTTTTCGATGCGATTGTGATCTTTTATTATCTGTTGGTATTTTACGAGTATTTTCATGATTTTTCCGACTATTTTATCTGTTTATTTCATTCAAATCCGTTAATTAATCGTTATTTATCGATTATTTATTTATTATTTTACTTCAATTTTGCTATTTTTCTGCGAATTCTTAACGGATTTTCGTAATATTTATTTTGTTTTGCTCGTAAAATTATTTGGAAATTTGTCATTATTTTTGCGGATTTTTATCTATTCATTTGCGCGCGTTATTCTGATTTTATCGATTATTTGTCTGTAATTATTTACTTTTCCGCCAATATTTACACTTTTTATCCAATTTATATACATTTTAACACTTTTTGTTGCTGATTTGTTACAATTCTTATGTTTTTTGTGTGATTTCTCTTGTTTTTTGTGTTTTACGATATTTCTGATTATTTTGTTTAAATCGATACTCAAATTTAATGTTTTTTACTAAATTTTGATTCTAACGCAACAATCACAATGATTCAAAAACCCACACGGTTTCGAGATAGCTGTAAACCCCTGCTAGATAAACAAAAGTCTGATAATTCAGTTCGCGAACATCAGGCCGGATAGATAGAGACCCCGCCACAGTAAGATGTTGTCCGCATTTGTATCTGCAAATAAGGATAAAAAATTAGAATAAACGAGATGAAGTAATAAATAACTACCGATAACAATCGTGTAGAATCTGCGTAGATGATTGCATTTGTCGAAATCGCAAAATCGAGTATAACTGCTGATCAGATAAACAGTACCTCGAAAAGGAGAGACCAAGAACGGCAGTTGCAATCTGCCGTGGAGCGACAGATAAATAACTGACGATATTTCATTAACAGAGATTTTAGTCGCGACATAATCTGACAAGAAGTCGCAGCATCTCGCCTCGAGGTAATCTGCACACAAGATGCCCGAATCCATCGAGCATTGTGTGTATCCGAACAGTATAAATACCTGAAGATCTTTGCACACTTGTGACACGCAATTATTTTAATCGAAAACTTTAGCGTATTTGTAACGATATTCTGCACAGTGTTAACGTACCAATTTTACATTTATCCTACGACATTTATTAAATCTATTCGACGAAACAATTTATTTACGCAATTGGAGAATCGTACTTAAACAGTAGTCCAGAATTACAAAGGTATAAAGTGATTTCTCTTGTCTATTGTTACTCATTTATTTTTTCACATGATTCTCTTATGTTACCTCGCTTTAATTGCGGATGATTAATCGAGGTCCTTGATGTGTTTGATTAACTTCTTTTATTGATAATTTATTGTTATACGAATTAATATATTTTATTGGTCATATTTGTTGTTCTTATAGTTGTCAATAGCTTATTAATAAATTTATCTTAACCCATTGAATGAGAAGTCCGTTATGAACGTTGTGCTCATTAGTTAGGTTATGTTGCCTGAAGGGAAACGTCTTAGCTTTACAGTGGAGATTCGTGCGCGTCCGGATACTATAAGCCAGTATAGAAGCAGTAGAGTGTCAATCAATTTCGGTGACGCTGTGAAGGAACGTGGAGAGGGAACTTTAAAGGGATATGATGGATAGAGAGCGGTTGCGCCATGTAAATAGGTGTATATAGAAAATTATAACTAGATTGAGCGAATTAATGGACAAATTTTAATGATTTCATATCAGTTTTTCATCGATTATTTTGTTTTAATGAGAGTGAAATTGTTATCGCAACTTACAATATAACTTATGAATCCATAATATCAAAATAATAATTAGCATTACGATATTTCTTTTTTTTGTTTTGTTAACAGATTTTAAGTAATTTCGAAACATTAAACGGTCCGAATTTAAAACATAAATGTTCGAAGGATATATTTTGAAAATAGTAGCTTTGATCTTTTATCGAATTTTAATCGACAATAATCATTAGTGAATTATTTGATAAAAGGAAATTATAATAAGTTCAAATTTGTTTGTAAAAGGATTACCGATTATTTAATGATATCCTTTACATTTTCAGTTCTTCTGTTTTTTCTTTATTTTTCTTTGTTATTTTATTTTTTTTAGATTATGAAATAAGATGGAGTAAATGATATTTTGTTTTTAGTCTTAAGGGGAATGTGAAATAATATTTAGAACGATCAAATTGCTTTTGTTTCATTATAAAAGTAAAGAATATTTAAAAATTTCAATGTTGTCCATATTATATTAATAACTTATGATGGTTTTAAAATAGAATGACGCTCTCTTATGAAAGTCTAAGGGGAAGTACGTCATGTTGATATTAATAATAATATATAATCGTAAACGACCTACATGTTTATAACCAAATTATATGAATTTTGGATTACATGATTATAAATAAACTAGAATTATAAAAATAAAAGAAATGATGAAATAATGTGGATAAAGCGTTTTGGTAAATTATGTTAAAACTGAAATTGAGTATCGTAACCAAGTCGCCTGGCAGTTACCCGTATAGTCATCGAAACGATTACGTTAATAAACGACTAAATTAATAATATCGGACATCATGAAACTCCTTGTACAAGCATTTAACAGAGTACTTACGAAACGCGTCAGTCTTGGGATAAATTTGAACTTCAGCAGATTATAAAGTGAAAGTTTAACGTATAATAAAGCATAAATAAATATCATAAAATAATCATAATGGAGTAGGCAAAGTAACATTGAATCTCGAATGATGCACAAACGAAGCCACTAATGTTATAAACAATCGTGACGATAGATATCTGAAATGTCCGAAGCGTTATACCTCGTTTTTCTACAATCTTCCTGAGTAATAATTTTAGTAATAAACAAATTAACAAGTCGTAAAATCATTGTCACTGTTCAGCTTATCCATACAGATAAAGGTAATAAAGATAAACAAATAGCGTAGAACTAAACATAATAAATATGAATATAATCGAACGTGATTACGGAGTAATTATAAGCATAATTATGAGTAATAATTGAGTCTCTACCGGGGCTAAGAACTTTGAGAAGCGGTGCAGCCAGACCATGCACAGGGGAACGTGGGCTGACCGACACTTGTTTCTCTTAGCTGCTCTTGTCCGGCGTGAATAAATAAAATGAATTTGAGGAATCATGAGAATAAAATTACTACCATCCCCTCAGAAGCTGAGCTAGCAGTCGGGTCATCCTCGGTACTGATAGAGAACCCGAAGGCCCTCCAACGTACACACAAAGTGTTGATGTGAGCGGAGGAGATGCGTCTGTTCCCGTGACTATTGAGTCAATAAATTACCGAGAAGATTTTGAGTTAAGTGTGAGTAGTCGTTTAACTCAGAAAGGCGGATGGGGGCTCAGAGTGAACGAAGATGTCTTGAGAAGGAGGGAACACGACATTTTGGGGGGCTCAGCCGGGATCTGGCTGTTCCACCTCATGTTCCGTTTTTCTATGAGTCCAGATTAAGTATATTGAGTCTCAACCCATGTTGAATAGCTTAGGAACTCTAAAGTGACTAATTTTGTTAATAATATTGTATTTCCGAAGGATTTAATGACATCTTTCCGTCACCAAGCTGCGAGTAGTCCTGAGGTAGAGCTGTCCACCCCTTAATTTTTTTGAAATTTCTTTAATTGAATTCCCATTCTTTTTCAGTGTCTTGAGTACATAAAATATACAATAAAGTAAGCATAATTTTAAATAATGCATGATCTTTACCTTAATGTATATTTCGAATCTGAAATGTTCATCCTTGTAACCCTTCTAAATACCTTACATCGAGTTCATTCTTCCTAAATTCTTGAATCATTGTTTATTTATTATTTATTACTCTTTTTTATCTTTTAATATTTTGAATACTATATAGTTTCAACATTAACTTCATTCTTATTGTTTTAATTTATTGATTAACGTGTTTGCTTTGTTCAATTGTTTGAGATAGCTTGAGTGTTGTATTGGTTTTGTGGTTGATTTAAAAAAAAACGAATGATGTGGGGAGATTTTAAATTTTAAATAGCCAGTGGGGAATAAAATGATGAACTAGTTTGTAAATAAGATTGTAAGCGTGTATAGTGACTGAGTTTAGTCCCGAAATAATGTCTTGAGAATGATCAATTATTTTTTGTATGTTGAGAAGTCTAATAATAATTAGAATAAAATCTTTTAACTTTAAAATGTTGATAATAAATATTCCACCTTGTAAAAGTTCAAAACTGCTATATGTGAATGCGAAAGATTGAAGGATGACGTTCGTTTACTATGTAGAATGATGGATCCTGATCTCTAACAAAATAGTTTAGAAGATTTAACCTTGTGAATAATTCTGAATTTATAAGTAATTTCATGATGATTTTTAGTTACGTGATTATTATTCAAGGAAAAATGTAAATAAAAGATTAGTAAATTTTATGTATTTGTAAATTTGTTAGAGTATGTAATAAATATTTAGAGCAATTTGTTAGATAGAGTGGTGAAGTTTAGAAGATTTTGCTCTGAATTACGAGAATATTCTTAAGAAAAACATTAATTTACGAAAGACCCTTAGACCTTGGATGTTGTCTGTGATTTCCGGATGATCATTCTTGAAAAAAATTTTTTTCTAAGAATTACTTTCTTGTGTATGTGGAAGGATGAATGGAATGAATGAATGATTGTTATTTTGCTGTTGATTGAGATGTGAAATAATTTATTTTGACATTTGTGTTGCTTCATGAGTTTGTTCTGAATTAATTTATAAAATTATTATTTCTGGAAATGGTGGTTTGTCTGTGATTTTGAGTAATTTCCCTTTAAAACCTTAGACAGCCCTTCCGTGTATATATATTTTTGACTGAAGTGAGAGAAGATGGATTCATTTATTACTATATTATTTGAATGTAGGTTGAACTTCTTGGTCGGTTGCTTTGAAATTTGTTTGATATTCGGACTTAACAGTTTCGTAAAAAAGTGATAAAATTTAATAATATTCTGCTACGAAGCAAGAAGAAATAATGTTTCATGTTAAATGACAAATGAAAGGAAATAAGTATTTAAAATCCTTGAATCACGATCTGAACATTGCTGTGATACAAATAGAGGATATTCGTAACGGCACTGACACTTCATAGTTTAAATAGTTATATTCGCGAAAGAAATAAGGGAAATAAAAGTTTAAATTGATGCATTGGAAACTGAGAGCAATTAATTAAAACTACAAAGGGGGTTTATAAATTCGGAAACATAAAACCAATTATTGTGAAAGAATTGGAGATAGTAAAGATTTAGTTGTGAAATTGAGAGAAGAATTGTACGTTAAAGAAAAAATAGGATTAGAATTAAAAGATGAGTTTAGAAATGTCGGGGAAAACAGAGATTGCATTAAAAATGATTTTGATGAGTTGGAGAAGAAATTTCTACTATTAGCCAAGAGTATAGTAATAGAAAATTTATTCATTGATAAATCGAGAAGGAAGATTAAGCAACTTCACCAAGATTTGGGAATGACGCGCAATAACGACATGAAGCCAACAGTGAATATTTACATTTTGATCAGCGAGAAGGAAATGATCATAAAAGAATTTGATGTTTTGCAAATCGAAAAATTAAGGGAGAAAAGAAATAGAAGAACGAATATCTAAAGACTTGAGACTTAAAGTATGTGAAGAAGAGAATAATAAAATGAAAATTAAGCTAGAACAATTAAATAAAGAGAAGAAAAAATTTTAAAAAACAGTTAAAATCAAAAGAATAATATAGAAAATCTAGAAAAAGAAATAAAAGAAAAAGGTAACAATGAACCGAACTTAATAGATTAATTAAAAACTGTTGATGACGATAGAGATTGTTTAATGATTGAATTGAGAGAATTTGAGAAGAATTTTACAATGTTAACAAAAGATTCTGAAGCAAATAATTTATTAATAAACAAATTACAAATTGAAAATAGGGAATTCTAAGATGTAGAAGTAATGTGGTATAGACAATTCCTTCGATAACGGTTGATTCAGAATTATAAATCATAATTTCACGCAACAATTTTATTTATGAAAATTAAGCACCAATTTAAACAAATTTCTTCTCGTTGATCCAATATAATCATTTCGCCAAAATCCATTTATTAAATTTTCTTTAAAGTTAAATGTCAACTTTTGTATAAATTTATAAAACTTTCACTAGTAAAATTTTTGCTCTGAAATTTACTACTTTTGTTAAAAATATTCAACTTAACTTTAACTCTATTTTCTTTCAAAATAATTTCGTTCTGCATTAAAAATTTTTACCAAAATTATTGTTTTTACAAAATCAGTTTAACTTCCTAATTTCTTATTTTAAAATTTTTACTAAATATTTTCTTTTAGAAAATTTATTGGTTTTAATTAATCTAAACTTTTTTAACTTATGATTTTTTGTTTATTTTAATTATTATCCAGTTTTAAGGTTTTTACAAGAATTCATTTTTTTCTTTTTAGTTTTTTAAACTTGTATTTTTTATGTTTTACATAATTAACCTTTCTAAAATTTTAAATTGATAATTTTTGGAAATTATTCTGCGAATAGAAAATTTTAACTAAATCATCATAATCTCTAATACAGACTCTTTATACCACGTAAAAGTTCAAATGTATATACATGGTTTACTCATCATAACCGCAATTTAATACTGTAGGGTTGAATATCAAAATGAATGATGTCTATTAAAATAAAGATATTTGTATGATTTATTTGTAACAATTTTTGGCTGATATGTTGTATTGTGGTTGTCCAGTAAAGTAACCATGTACTATTGTTTTACTAAATAAAATATACAGTTCGGCTCATAAGTCTTTGATATTTTTTTATTTTTTACTATTTTATCCTTACTCTTAATCTTACTTACTCTAAATCTTATCGAATGTAATTAAACTTGGTAGAAATGTTAAAAATAATGGTATCTTTCTTTTTACTTAAATTTTCTTTTGTACTTAAATTTGGAGAAATAGTGCTAAGAAACTAGCATTATGTACGAAAACTGTATGCTCAGCACCTGAATTTCTTCAGTAGCCATGATGTGTTTTTATTACGTTGTAATGTTACACTGTCCATTACCAAATAAACAGTAAAAAACATAAACTGGGATATTGAAGTTTTTCATCATTCTCCATATTCTTCAAATGCACAATCAACAGGCTTCCACTTCCGTCAGTATCCCGACATATCTGGGATAGAATATCAATTCATTCAGGAAGAATAAGCGAAAAAATGATTTTCAGACCTTTTTAAAGAAGAATAGATGCACTTATATCACGTTAACGGAAGAATGTAGTAGATAATGGTATTTATTTATTTAATATGTATTTAAATCGAACAGTCTCAGATAGATTTATTATTTTTTTTATTTTATGTAATTTTAATCCTTATAATGTTGTTTGTCAAGTATAATTATATTTGTTAGAAACTTTTTTTAGTAAAACATTATTGTTTATAATGTAAAAATCTGTTATTTTGCACAGTTGAACTATAGTGAAAATATTTGTCAGGTTAGATTTGAATGCAACTTATTGTTCATTTATTATTTGTTGTATTTTCCTTGGTTGTATCAAGTTGTTATTGTCTAGTTTGAAAACAATATTATTTGAATGAAAAACATTTAATTTTAAATTCAAATAAACTAATATAACAATATTAACTAAGTCGTTTAAAATGTTTTTTAAGTCTGGTTAATTATGCTTACGGTGATGGTATCGAGACATCTTTATACTGTTTGTTCAATAGCATGCGCAGGTCTGACTGATACTTCATACCGCTTTATCAGGACTGACGTACCTTTTTCGGTGCATTTACAAATATCATTTTATTTTGATCTGATAACTATTTGCGCAAAACCATGATGTTTTAATGCCACTTATTTTTTTACAATTTACTACAAATTTCGACTTGATTAATATTGACTTTATATTACTACTTAAGTATTATATATATTTGTATTTTTGTGGTCAATTATTTATTTTTATAATTTGATTTGTCACACAAAGTTTTTTATTCCTCAAAAATTATTTACTGTTTCTCATAATTTAATTTAATTTTGTAATTTGATTATTATTATAAAATGTTCGGACGCTGAGAACCTTATTTGTAATGGGATTCGATGCCACACATAATGTGTTTTCCTTTAACTTCAAGTTACAGATAACTCATTTAGTTTCCCTTTAGCGTTACAACTGAGAACCTTTTCCACCTTGTAACCCAGTGCTTCTGCTTTCTCTCACTATCATCTTCTAATACTTTCCAGACAGTAGATTCTACTTGATTTTCAAAATGCCGTGGTTTTGGCTTCTGACGTTTTAGTTCCTCAAGATGAGACTGCAGCCATCTCATTTTTATTGATGTACGTTTTGATGTTTTGCTCGCTCTTTAGATTATTCTGCATTGGTCTTCATTGGTAAATTACAGTCTTCTGTATGTTGAATTTCCAATGGATCCGTCCAGTTTGTGATTCTTATTGAGATATCTCGTTAGTCACTCCTTTGATTTATAAGTAGATACTTATAAAAAGTTGTGCGTCTTCGACATTAATCATCGTTGTTGTTTCTGTCATGGCGGGAGTGACTACCGCTTCATGGTCTTTTCTGATATGTCTATTGAGCTCCTTTATGCTCGACGAAATCCTTGTTTCATCCCTCTTTTGGACATTGTAGATGTCTCTCTCCCTAACTAGTTTCGGTACATCTGTTCTTGTTCGATGGACCTGGCCTTATCTGATTAGGAATTTCACATATGTCTCACAATCTTCAATGGGGTCTCTGTGAAGGATAAGATTCACAAAGTCATCGTAGACCTCTTCGTCTGCGAAAAGCCACTGTATATATACGCGGAGACATTCCAAAATGATTTCTTCTTCCTCCTACAGATCTTGTTTCCCATTGGTATTGTTGCTCTCCAGATTCGTTTGATGTACTCGAAATCTTCTTTCGTTTCAATCTTACAATGGAATGAAAGATATTTTCTGGTAATAATGTCTATTAGTAGAAACATTCCATAGTGTCCATATGGAACTTTTCGATTTTCTTCATATCTTAAATATATCTGGTGCATAGATTGTGAAGCGCCTGGTGTTTCTTGATTGTCTTCCCTGTAGTTCTCCAGCTTTCACAACCATAATAAACTAGGGAGAATATAAATGCGTTCGCAATCTTTCGTTTGTTTATATGAGTACGTTTGGAGCTCCTCAGTACTGGTTGTATGTCCCTGATTTTCTTAGTTCTATTCTTATTCTCTTGCTGCAGTATAAAATTGACTCTCTGTTGGAGTGAAAATGAAACCAGAAAAATGAAGCGTGCTGGATGGAATCTATGCGAATGACCTATGTCTAATTGACTCTGATTAGAACAACTTAATCTGAAATTTTAACATTATAAACTATATTTTTTTTATATGTAGGACTGAATATCAATATCAACAAGACAACGGTCTTAAACTTAAAGGGAGAAACGAGGGTCTTTACTGCTAGACGTGAACTTGAGGTCGGTATTGAGTGGGTATCAAGTTAGTGTTATTTGGAATCCATAATTTCTTCTACTTTAAACATGGATGAAGATTTAAAGTCAAGAATCAAAATGTACGAGTTTTTACACTCGTAACAATTAAATTTAAAAATTTTGAAAGTTTCTTTCTTAAGTTAGAACATTTCCTGAATTGAGCTGCTAAATTATTTAACACTTAACAAATAATTAAAAATATATAACTAGATTTTCGAAAATGAATATTTATTTTAACAAGTTCATTTTATTTTTATTTAAATTTATGAAAATTTTCATTGCAGGGATATAAAAAACTTTGTATTTAAATTTGCGTTGTCCAAACTAAATGGAATGTCCAAACTTACGTGAAGTGTACTGTTAAATTTAATTATAAATGTTGTGAATTTGTAGTAACGCTAACTTAATATTATTTATAAATCCATAACTTTCAGAAACTTATTGAGAAACAAGACGAATTTAAGAAACATATGGCTAATGCAAAACAGGAATACAACGTTCTTGAACAAATTGATTCTAAAATTAAACTGAAAGTTTCGGAACACAATCTTTCGCAAGTAAAGGACAATCCTTACACAATACTAAATCAAGAAGTAAGCTATTATATTATATTTATATATATTTTTTAATTTCAATGTATTCAGTTTTATTAAAGATACATTGAAATATTATAGATATAAATGATAGTTTTTTTTAATTAAGCATTTAGAGTTCAATTTACATGAAATTTTGATTGGTGATAAAAAATTTTATTTGTGCTTTAAATTTTAAAAATATTGCGAAATATGATATAATGTTTGAAATATGTTAAATATGTTTATCATTTGTATTTATAACAGTAAATGTAAAATATAACTATAAAGTTTATGCTTGGGTTTACATTGCCCAAGTGGTCTAAAAGATACTTTATACAAACTTTGTTTAGTAATAAATACATTATGCTTTATAAATTTTGATTTTACGACAAGAAGATATGAAACTGAGAGAAACTGAAAATTTCAAAACGTACATGATTCATTTATAAATAGTCCAAGAAAGGATTCTGAAAGAATTGAAAATATGACTTATTCAAGCACTAAATGAAGCTGAAATTGACAAGAAACAAATATTTCATGATTAGTATATGATTGAATATCATGTGTGTCATTTATTCAAGGATAAAATTATCAAATTTGATGAAACTCATTTTTTATTAAACAGAAATGTGATTAACCACTATTAATCATCATCTGAGAGGAAAGATATCGTTAAACATTTCTTGTTTCTACTTTTTCTATGTTTGGAAATGATGACCAGTATTCTTTAAAGGAATCGTTGATTTAGAAAAAATTGTGTTGAATTGAAACGTCATTATTTAGATAAAATTATATTAAAGAAGGGACCCCTACCAGTTATGGGATATGTATGATCAAAAACTTCTTGATGACACTTTTGACGCTACAAGAATTATAAAAAAATGTTTATAAAAATGTTCGAAAAGCATTCAAGATTTAAAGGATAAAATTATTTTGGGGTTCATTAATTTGATAAATAAAAATTTAAGAAAATTCCGTCACTTTGTTTGACCAATAAAATATAATATGTTGATCATCTTTAAGCAACTAGTAAGATTTGTTTGAACAACTTTGTATGTTAAAATATAATCATGAATAGTTAAATGGATTAAATGAAAATTATTAATTCAAAAAAAATTAATTTTGAAAGCACATAAAGTGATTTTATTTATTTTCAGGATATTTCGTTATCGATAGTTTAAATATTTTTAGATTTTGTCTCTTGAATGGAATAAATTGTCTGCTCTACTTCCAATTCGAGATGAATTTCTTCAGAAAGAATTAAATCAGCAAATTTTAAACGAACAACTAAGAGAAAAATTTGCCTCTCTGGCTAATAAACTTGGACCTTGGATCGATGAAAAACAACACCTGGTCAACACAATTGGTTCTGGAGATTCGGATTCATCATTGGAAGCACAAAAAAGAATTTTGGAACAACTAGAAAATGAACTGATCGAAAATCGTAAATTAGCAAT
>MQRK01243623.1:4802-14999 GCA_001938485.1 Girardia tigrina
TTTTTGATTTTTTAATAGTTGTTTTATTATATCATTTTTAATTTTAAAATATTGAATAATCATATTAACATTAAAATATTTTACCCCTTTAAATTAGAAAAATAATAAATTATTCTGGCGAGATAAAAATTTAAATTAACCCCTCATAACTGTGTTAACACAGTAGTTATGCACAGAAATAAATATTAAAATGCTCACCTCTATCAGCAAGACTCGAAAACTAGTTCGAGTTTTTGACTTGAAATATAAACTCTGAATTGATTTAGTTGTTGAAAATTGCGATCGACACAGAGTCGACCTTCAGATAAAAAAACTAAAAAAGATGTTTAAAACCCTGTTATAATTCGGATTTAAAAAACTTAAAGAAAATAAATACAAATAAAATAAATAAAAATCAACAATATCAAAAATTTAAAACCATGTTTTAACTTCTTTTAAAGATCGTTATATTCAATAAACCACTCTAATTTTTTTAAAATTATACATTTCTAAAACAATTCATAAATTAATTCATAATTAATAAATAATAAAAATTATTGTCGTACGGTAAATATTTTAATTTAACAATAATAAAATATAATAAATAACAATAAAAATTTATTAAAACTAAAGATTTCAATAGAATTCGATTAAAATATTTTTGTTTTATTTCAACTTTCAATCAATATTGTTTAAATTTATAAATTCATTTAATTTAAACAGACTGACTTTTGAAAGATAAATAAAGAGAAACACGTAAACGGATATATGTGGCATCAGGCTGATATTATCAATACATCTTGCTTGATTATTTAAACAAAATTTTTTATTTTAATACTTCTATTTGAAAAGAGAATTATTTACCTTTTACTTTTCTTATAAAATTGTCCAAAAAAACCTTCGTTTTCAGAAATATATTATTATTACGGTATTCATTCGTTGGGTCAATTAATTCCTATTATTTTTGCAAACAATAAATAAAATAATAAAACGAAACTCGTTCACTTCATTGAGTATTGTGTCGCCAGGACTTCCATATTCTGGCTTGCAAATTAAGTTTGCTTGACCTTACTTATGTGGATTATTCCGTTCAAGTTTGTGTCGCCAAAGCTTGAGTACGCTCTAGGCCTGGGTTGACGTAACCGCTGTGACCATGTTTCATCCTTGTGTCAGCAGGACTCCACCAGGACTTCATCTTTGACCTTACTTTTGGGGATCGCTGTGCCTCGGACTTACTTGGTTCTTTTCGGCTTCACTTTCTGGATTTAGCATAAAACGGGTCTCCAGCTACTCCGGCCGACCGCACTCTTCAGACTGCCAGTAAGCTTGAGCTGTCTAGATGATACAGAATAGGCCATCCATGGAGCCGAAGACGAGAAAACACCCAGTGATCACCGAAGTAGTGTCCGAGGAAGCTGAGGAAAAACGCAGCCAACATCAGTTCAAGTCCCGCTGAGCGGGCATCAAAAAACCATATAAACTATATTACCCGAACAATTTTATATTCCAAATTATCGTGATGCGAATTCGTTCTCAAATTTACTAAAATATATAAATTTTTGTTTCACATAGTCTATTTCAACGCAGTTTTTTTCGCATTGTATAGTATCATAGAGATTCTGCATTTTATAATAAATAACTCTGTTGACCATTGTAAGGAGCAGGTTCACTCTTAAAATTTTTGAATTAATTAATTTTTATAAATAATTTCTAAAATAAGAAAATATCTAAAATTAAAAGTTTTTCTAAAGAATTATAATTAAAAATAAATTATTTCAAAATTTTAAGAGTCAACCTGCTCATCACAACCATCAAATATCATTGTGTAGGTTAGGAACGATATTGTTCGTGTAAATGAACCATTACTCATCCAACATTTAAATATTGCAAAAATTCGACTAAATGAAAATAATTTATGTAAATACAATTTTAACTTTTTGCACGATTTCTGATTATTTAAACAACAACTTTTTTATTCAGAACATTTTTTAGTAATTCTATTTTGACAGTTTATTGTAAATATATATATGTATATATATAGATATAATAAGACTAATAATTATTTAAATGTTGAGAATTAAAATATCTTATAAATAATACTTATAAATCTTACAAAGTAAAAGGAGTTTCAAGAAAATTTAAAGAATGTATTTTTTTCTATTTCAATTGCGTTAAAGGTTTTTTTGACTATACAAAGGGTTTTTTTAAATGGTTTCTCATTATTGCAATTTTCATTTCTCTTTTTACGTTGATTTTTGTTCAAATATATTTTCTAATAAAACGTCGTTACGTAATCGATTTTTAGGCGTCCGTTATGTACAGTTTCAAAAATACAGATCGAATACGAAGATTGCAAGTAAAAACTGATAAAAATATATAAATATATTAAAAAGAACACAAACTAGATATCATAATTTATTATATAAAATATTGATCGATGTTTGCTAACCAATGAAACTTGAACATTCTCCTCTTTTATATTAAGTCAATATTATATAATATTGCATAATATGGTCGGAGTCAGTTGATGCAATTGAAATTGACCTTGTAATCGCATATTCCGGAGACGTCATGACATATGAAATCACCGGACTTTGAACTCTAGTGATGTCATGAGATGTGGAATCACTGTAGTTCAATATTATTGAATGTGGTGAGGAATAACATCACCACGTATATTTTTTTAATTTATATTTCATAAAAAAAAATTTAAGTTTTATACTTCTTAACAAGTGCAAAAAAACAGGAAATTTCGAAATGTTTTTATTATCTAATTATTCATTAACTTTTTCTTTCACATTGTTAGGCATTTATTAATTGCTCGAATATTTTATGATTATTATATACATCTGGATATGTTACAGAAGCGTGAAAATAATATCCATGTAGGAGAAATAATATGATTAGATAGTTACACTAGAGAGCTTGATACTTATAATTCAAATTCTTTTAATTTAACGATTATAATATATATATATATATATATATATATATAGTGTTCTATCAATAATTGCAATATATATTTATAATGAAATTACATATTAATATTTATCTTTCATTTAATTTCTATTTTTATTTTTTTACTCTCTGCTTTTTCTGCTAAGGCAGGGCAAATCATTACACGGCCACTTTAACGAACAATTAAATATCGTTCACCCTTATATCACCCGTCTTTAGTTAAACTTTCTACGCCCGATGTCATGTTGACCGTATTCTCCTTGTCATTACCACTCTTTACTAACTTCAGAAAGTTCACTACAAAATAAAATAATAATAATAAAATACTAAATATATTTTATCAAATTGTAAAAAAATGAATTTAAATATCAATTTCATAATACTTTTTTAAAAATATTAAATTTGATTTTAATTACTAATTAAATTTTAAACTTATAAACTCATTTCGTTATTCTTATTTTAATTATACTCGAATAGCCAATAACCGTAAATAAAAAAACCAATCTCCATTTGGGTGGGAGAATCACCATTCTAAGTTCAACATACTCAAATCAGTATACAATATTCATAAATTCACACATTCATATAATTTCAAGTATTTCTCACAAATAGTATTCTACTTGCATCAGTACACCATGTCTTCTAATATAATACATACATTACACAAGGGTCATTAAAATATCATACAAATACCATAAAATATATCTCACAAACTGAACAGATATTTCGTCACAATTTTACTTACGGGGTTCGTTGTGGACAAAAATGAATAAGTGATATTTATGTACTGATTCTATTATGAAAATTACATCGGATGCAAATTATTTCAAATGGATCACTTGAAAAGTTTATTATAATATCTTTTTCAGTTCTAAAGCCAAATAATGATAGTTTAATGAATATATCAAATAAAGACAATATCTTTCTTAACATTTTCTATAACTTCTAATCTTAGGAAAAGTTTGTACATGGACCACATTCTAGTTTAAGGGAAAAGGACAATCTTTTATATTTTCCAGTAACAGAAACTATTTTGAAATCTATGTATTTAAAATTAATAAGTTTAAAACAAAACATATTTTTGACTTCATTTTTTTGATTTCATTTTAATAAAAAATATATCACAATTACTATGTCCGATGTTTTTTAGTAGTTCTATCGTAAGGACCTGGATATAGCCTTATCTGGACCATAATCACAATGTATTCGTTGATTACTCGTATACTAATTTATTTCTTTTCAAATTAATTTTTTGGAAAAAAATGCACCATGATAAAGAATTTAAAAAAATAATTAAATAACAAAGAAAATTAACACTTCTAATCGTCTTTTAAGTCCTCTATTCCAATAGCTTTGTTAGCTGTCAATTGAAAAAATAAGCAAGAAGTCTTTTTTGTTATTTTATTAATGTCTAAAAATAAATAAAGTAATTTTAGATTATGTTTAAGAATTACTCAAAAATATTTTTAAAAAAAATTTATAATGTCTAATATATTATTATATTAGTTTGTCAAGTATGAAATTTGTAGGCATGATTACAATAAAATCAAATAGTTATAATTTGACAATGATCTTTATTGTACACATCAATAAAAATTAATTAAAATTATTGATAACTTGTTTTAATAATCAGTATTTAAAAAAATGGAAAAAGCAGAAATTCGAACTAGTATAAAATACGATTACCTAAGTAGAGCCTCTGCATTAGAAATCCTGCAAAAACAAATATACAAAACATATATAAATACCGTAGCGACCATGCAGCAGAAAGTTTCAAATTGTTTAAGAAAATTCGTGAAAGGCAATTTTAACTTAAAAATGAGTCTCGGGGTTATTAATGAAGGCAGGTAGACAAGGACGAACTAAAGATAATTGTGAAGTTGGATCAATCACAAATTCGATTTTTTGCAAACGTTTGTTGTTACAAAGCAAACAATATTGAATCACTTATTGAATTTGTAAATTATTAAATTATCATTTATTGAATTAGTAAAATAAGTGGATTGCACATGAGTTGAATAAAACAAAATCGTTTTGATGCTTGCTTGATGATGCTTTTTCGTTATAAATATGATCGCTTTATAAACAAGTCATTGACTTGTGATGAAAAGTGGATAAATATATTAATTTCGAACGTTTAAAAAAATAGATTAACACGAATAAAGCATCAAAACATAGTCCAAAGTACTACATTTATCAACAGAAGCTGATAATGAGTATTTGGTAGTCTTTCACAAATGTAATCCATGATGACTTCTTAAAACTTAGTTTGTCTAACGCAGCAGATGACTAATGCAACCAATTGTAAATTATGATATGGAAACACAAAGAAAAACAGCTGCGTTTAGTAAATATGTCGACTCAAAGCATAATGCATTATACTGCATAACAATATTATCATATAATATATTTCCATAACACTTAAGACCGTGGAAAAACTACATTAACTTCGGTTGGATCTTTTGCATCATCTTACATACTCAAGACACCTAGCCCCAAATGAATAATATTTTTTCTTAAATTTTAAATACCTTCAAGGAATTTATAGATTCTCATCCACCAAATATTTATTAAAATGCTCTAACAATCTGCCGCAAAAATGGCAAAAGTGTGTCAATAATATAGGTGAATACTTTGATGAATGAGATAAATATTTGTGTTGGTAAATTATCGATAACCTAATTCATACTTGACGAACTAATATAACGATTATTTGTTTTGGTTTATTTACTTATTTTATTTAGTTATTTTGGTATTTTATTATGCAATGTAGATTTTTTTGAATAGAAAAATAAAATTAATAACACTGGGTAACAAATTTTTATGAAAGTCATGTTTCATGACACGTTTTACTGTTTCTTAATGTAATTTTGTTCGCTGATTCAGAAAATAACATCAGATTATCTTTGCCTTCAACGGTTCAAAAGATAAACTAAATTTTATATAATTAACATATATGAGAAATCAGCTTGAACTACCTTACACAAAATTAGCAAAATTCAACATGTCTGCAGCATTGTTGAAATTCTAAAACCCAAATCTTGGTAGCTGTTGAGTATTTCTTCAATCAGTTCATTATAATTATCCGCTCTGTTGTTGCCATGAAAATTAGAAATTACATGCTTGAAAGCAGTCCAAGCTTTCTTTTATTTTTCTTTCATTTTACTTTCTAGACTTTGTGATTCGAAAATCTGTCTCACTTGTGGTCCAACAAACACACCTGCTGAGACTTTAGCTTCCGATAGCTTGGGAAACAATGACCTGATCTCTTTAAGGATTTCACCACTAGGATCTAGGTTTGCTACAAATCATTTAATCAATCCCAGTTTTATATGCAGTAGAGGTAGAAGAATTTTGTAAGAAGAAACAAGAGCAACATTTTTCACGCTGTATGCACCTGGTTACAAGTCACTTCGTTCATGCCATTCTTTTCAGACATAATGATTTGCTCTGTCTCTCCTACCCCATAAACAAAGAAACAAGGAAACTTTGTGAATCTACCTTGCAATCCAAGAAGAAAACTAATCATCTTGAAATCTCACCAAACATCCCATTTGTAGCTATCGTAGTTGACCTTCTGCAGCAAAGTTCTAACATTACTTTAGTCCTCCTTCAAGTGGACACTGTGATCGATTGGTACCGAAGGATTCTGATTACCATTGTTGAGTATTACTGCTTTTAAAGTCCTAGAGGAGCTGTCAATAAAAAGTCGCTATCGATCTGGTTGATGTGTGACACCAATCGCTTCAAGCAGTCTCATCACGTCTGAACAAAAGCAAATTGTTTCCTCAACTCTAAAGTATTGAGCAAATGTAGTGTGTCTATTTCATTACTTAGAAATTCTCACACTTGGATCCAATAAATTATGTACCTTTAAGTCTAGATGAAAGCAGTTCAGTGCCTGCTTTAGGAAGGTTTATGACTCTGACAAGGTCATCAAGTTCTTGTTGATTTGCAAAGGGAGGTTCTTTAGACTGCCAATCTTCTTGTTCTTCTTCATTTTCATTGTTCTTATCCGATAGTTCCCTGTAGGCTTCATTTTGTTCTGGTGATTCTGGAACAAGTAAATGTTTATCATGTGGCACTGATGCAATAGAAAAAGATATATCAGGATTGACTAGTTTCTTATTATCCTGTAGTTTTTTATAAACAGTGATATCCATCATACAGAGGTAGCTGTCGTTGATATGATTTGTCGGCTCCCTCCAAAATCTAGGGACTGCAAACGACATTCGTTTCCTTCCGCCTCTTAGCCACTCTTCCAATGTTGATTTGCAGCATCCGCATTTAATATGAGGAGCCCAGGATTTATTTGATCTCCTATGGACATTCCAAAATATTTCTCATATGTTTCATAGTATTTCGTGTCCCTAGATATCTTATATTTGATTTGAGAAGGACCAAAATAATATCCACAAACATAGCAAAAACAGTCAGATGATAATTTAAAGTGTCTAGATGACATTTTTATCTATAAACAAATAACAAAATCAATATTAATTTAAAAATTGTTAAAGATATAAAAAATAATGGTTAGCGGAGCCGTAAAAATGAATTTTTCAAAAAATGGCTTTTTCATCAAAACCGCTGTAGCCACATAAAAATATTTGTTTCCACTAGAAACAACACGCCGAAATTGTATAAAAAACACTAAAAAATGAAATGAAACATTTTTGTTGCCCGGTGTAATTAAAAAATTCTAGAAAAAAGTTTTTTTCTAACATTATTTGTAGTATAAAAATATACCTTACTAATCAATTATAAAAATATCCTGTGAAAATTTAATTAAAAAGTTCATTCTAATCTATTTTTGATCGAAACTTACTACAATTGTTAATATTTCCTAATTCTTAAAGATATGTATGAAATAAATTATATTTTAGACTTCCTATTATTCTTTGACAATGAAAGCGCTGATATTAATATCGACAGTCATCTTGGTCAGTCTTATAATGGCTTACCACGTCTTAGAAATAAAGGTATTTTAAGTTGTCTATTGTAATATCTAAAAAAATATTATGTAGATTTTTTCTTGGGATGATTCTATAGAAGACTGGAGGATAGCTATTACATGGCAACGAATAGTTCAAATGATTGCAGAAATTTGTATATGTAGTATTCAGCCTATACCTGGTAAGATCTTTAGTCAGTCATTACATTATTAACATTCTTTCAGGTTCTTATTCGTTTAGGTGGATTGCAAAGAATCCAGAAAATGATGTTAATTTAAATATAGTGCTTTCACTTCCAATGTTGCTACGTCTTTATTTAATTTTAAGAGTCCTTTTACTACATTCCAAACTTTTCAGTGATGCGGGTTCTAGAAGTATAGGAGCAATGAATAAAGTCAGCTTTAACATAAGTTTTGTTTTAAAGACAGTGATGACAACAAGTCCTGGAACAGTTTTGCTAGTTTTTATACTTTTTATATGGCTTGTTTTCAGTTGGACAATGAGAATTTGTGAAGTGTAAGTTACAAGTTTATTTGATTGTTATTTAATAAAAGAATTTAGAATTTCAATAAAAATATTTTCAAATAAAACATTATGAAACTATTTCTTTTGTGACAATCAACTTAATTATCTTGAATATTAGTTCTGTTACATTGTATGTCAACCTGCAAAGCTTTTAAAACTCTCAGACGTTCATAAAGATAGTATTTCCATGAGATGACCAGTAAGCCGGGTAATTAATACTTCTCAGAACAATGTTGTCAAATATATTGCTTATAAATTGAAATTCTTAGTTCAAACTCGGTATAAAAAACTTTTAAATATAATTAAAGGAAGTGTTTTAATAAGTGACCCGATAAATCAATTAAGTGATTTATAATTTTTTTAGAGTTTTAAAATTATTAAATAAAGTAAACAACTTTTAACTAAAGTAAAAGTATTATGAATAATAAGGACAAAAAGAAGTCAAATAAACAGATATCACAAAAAAAAGAAATTTTATTAATTGGAAATAACAACAAATGTCAAAAACTTGAATTATTTTTTTTCATTCTTTATATTAGCTTACGTTCTATGTATCCAAAGAATTTAGAAACATATTTTTAAAGGCTTTTTACTCAATCTATTTTCTCCAAACTTTGTACATTTACTCATTCTCGATGACAATAAATGATTATGTGAAAATTTGAACAAAAAATTATTTAGAGTCTCAGAATTTGGAAAAGACGCTCCATCGGAGTTCCTGAACAAAATTAATAGTAAAAGATCTACTTACATTCCTTTCTACAAAAGATAACAAAAAGATTTTTCCCTGCCAAATAGAGTTCTGCCAAATACAAATTTTACAAATACACACATTTTTTGATTTACTATTTCTTGTTCTATTATTTTTTTTATTAACCGGAAGTTCGATTAAAGGATTTTCAGCTACACAATTTGTATTATATTGGTATAATACATTACACAGGGTATCGACATTTTTGTTGGTTGATCAACTTGAATTTTTTATTTGAATTAATTTTAGGAAATATAAGAGGATCGATCGAGTACGATTTTTTAAATTTTATAATTACTAATCGCAATTTTGTGAAATATTACAAAATAAAATAAAATATTGCGCAATCAAAAATTTTAGAAAATTTCCAAATTTATATTGCACAACTATTATAGGGTCAAGAACAGAGTTATTATATCACTCTCCTTTTGTTTGTTATATAAACGATAATGTTTGTCTTCTAACAAATTTATGACAAAGATGTCAATTTAAAAAAAGATGCTCATTCTTGATTGTCAAATTATTCCCCACCTCAAAGCTGATGAAGGATACGTGTATCTAGGTTGTTTCATCTCCCGCCTGCTTCGTCATACTCCTGATCAAATTATTGCAGATGTTACCATAGTGATATTACTGCTTGGAAAACTGGTTGGGAAATTGTTGTTCGGAAAGAACATAAGAAATTCCTGAATCTTCCTTCACGAGCTTCTAATTCCTATATTTATACTGATAAACAGCATGGAGGGGTTGGTCTCACTTCTGTTTTTGACGAGTACATGGTGCAATCAGTGACCCACAGCTTTTACCTTCTCAATTCCTCTGACAGTTATGTTAAGAATGCTGTGTGGACTACACTGAAATTCGCATCCCATAAACAGTCTAGATTTGAAATCTTTAACTGGAGCAATGAAGAGTTCTGTCCACATATCTGCAGTAATTGGTGGAACAAAATTCAACATGCAATTTTTGCACTGAAGAATCTTGGTATCACAATCTGCTTCGGTGATGAGTTCCCCTTCACTTGCATCACCA
>MQRK01243625.1:10934-26971 GCA_001938485.1 Girardia tigrina
TTTTTTTTTAATTTTATTAACTTTTAAATACCTAAAGTTCCGTGTATAACCCGCAGTATATCTTTTTCAAAAAAATTCACTTTTTCCTTTGTATAACCCGCGGGTTATACACGGAACTTTAGGGTAATTGAAACTTTAGTATCTAAATTAAATTTTTAATAATTTTTTAGTAAAATCTTTCGTAAAACCTTTTCCTTTTGGAGATTATCTGTCTATTTGGCAAGTGTTGTAGTCGTCATTTGGTAAGTCTCAATTAGAGACTTCTTTTGTGGGAGTCTGTTGACAAGCCGTTTTTATTTTGTGAATAGATCTTCATGTTTGATTGATTTTTGAGTTTGATTAATTGGAGGCACAGTTGATGATTTGAAGTCATCGAATTTCGAAATGGATGATGATATGCCACCGAATTTAATTAGAAAGTCATCTATTCAGGCTCATTTAATTAGTAATAGATATTCCGTGGAAGATATAGGCTTTCTTAGGAAACCATTGATCGTAAAATTATTGCGTTTAAATTAAACAATGTAACTCCACAACAAAAAAATGATTCCGAAAGTAAAAAGGGGTTTGATTCAGAATTATACAACGTATCTCATCGTCATCACCAATACATTGTCAATTCAGTGTCCATTCAATTATCAAAGGTTAGATCAAATTGCAATAAGAAGAATAGAAAAAATTCGTGAGTAATAATCTGTTTTATGTTCTTTGATAACCATTTTACTATTTTGTAAATACTTTCTTTAGTTTGGTTTAAAAAAATTCTTTTCTTACAAATAACAGAAAAATAAAACTAAATATCCACATTTGTGTGTGTGGCCGCTTTTTTATAGGTCAGTGTGATACCATGTTTTTTCTCTTTGTTGTTTAATGTGTGATTGATCGAATATTAATGGATATTTGTCTTTGTGAAAAAAATTGTTAAGGGTGTTAAATCGAAATTTGTCAATCAATTTTTGGCACAATTTAAATGTGAGCAGACATTTTTTTGAAATAGTTTTTTGAATATTTTGTTAACAATAAATATTTTTTTGACAAAAATATCGTAGTTCTAATTACTCGAATTGTAATTGTCAAAATTTAAATTTGGATTGTTGAATCATTCTCACATTAAACAAAATTTTCGAATCTCTGTTGTCATTGTCAATCGTTTTAATCAATTTTCAGGAATTCATGGAATTGAGTAGAATTTTTCTGCAAGGAAATTGCACTGGATTTAACCGTTACTATAAACACGATAGACCCGACTTGAAATTAGACCACAGACCTTGTAACAGTGCCAGTTTGATTACTATCTTTCAATGCAGTCTTATCAATAATAGATCGGAGTTGAGAGTCGCTAAAGCTCGTTGTGATTTCTCCAATGGAACAATTCAACCAAATCTCAATGACGATAGCAAGGATTATTTGTTCAATATACAAGGAATCAAACTCGATCGTCATTCCTTCAGAATTTGAATCGAAATTCGATGAAACGATCGAGATTAGTCAAAAGAAAATCGGCGATACGATCGTGATTATTCCCGAAACGGCCCGAAAGCGAAACGGCGGTGATGATAAATTAAAAGTAATTAATTATTCCTCACGACCTGTAGTCCACCACTGACACCAAATTGTCTCGGCCATGCATCTGCTGCGCAACACATTCAGTTATCAGTCCCAAAGCATTAGGAATCCTTTTTCTCAGGAATCCCTTTTCCACCACCCACTGGCAATCCTGCCAACTGAATTGCTTCAAGCCACCGCATCTCATTTTACAACCATCGCTACGACGAAGGAACCTTACACCGAACTTCAGCGTCAACTACTGGTATCTTTCACCCCGTGCTTCGAGAAAATCTTCACAAAATATTTCACATCCCAATCTCTATGAAACATCACACCATCGGCTTTCCTAGAAATAATTACCACCGAACTGGAAGCATTTCACCCTGGTATAGCGTGCAAAAATGACTACACTCCTTAAGAGATTCTTCCTCAAGGCATTTTCACGTCTGGTTCAAACATGATTAGTGGGAACCGAAATCATGGAACTCAAAGAACGACCAATCAACACTTAAACCCCATACACAGCATCACTTACATCCCTAGTTACCAAATACTATCGATAACAGACCACAATAACGTCACAACGTCGGGAAACAAAAAAATTGCGTTATTAACGGCACAAACATCCAACTTTCAAACCGAACTGTCAGAATTGAGATCGCTCATATCCAAACAACACCCATTATCATCACCAGCCAGTCGATCCGCCTTTTTGTATTTTTATCACCATAAATTCGGAGACAAAGCCCGAAAATGTCAATTGGGATGCAATTTGACTGGAAACCTCTCCAACCTATACTTAAATTAAACATGCATCTTTCACTACAAATATGGCAATAAATTCTGAAATTGTATATCCGTAAATTAAAAGACTTCGGGAAACTGAATCGAAGCAGATGCATCGAGCGTAATTCTTTTTTATGATCTTTTTAACGTAGATGCGACACTGATCAACATTTTTCCAGCTCAAACTTTGTTCATTGTCGATACTAGCTCTTCTCTCTTCATCCTACTACAGAGATTCTTCCCTCTTGATGTTTAATCCACTTTGTGCTTCACAGCCGCCAATGGTTCGTCATTTTTGACTTTCAGGAAACAAAAAGTAGTATATCAATCTCTGTCATCAACAAGTCATTCGAATGGAATTTCACAGTAGCATCGGTTTCTTCGAAAACCACGATCTATTTGTAGACTGCAGACACAAAAAATTGCTGTTATGGCATCAAATACACATGGAGGCAACCTCACTAAACCAAGCTGTCACCAACTTACTCTCAACAGTCATTGAGTCGATCGTCAACAAATATCCGAGTCTAATAATGGATCCTATAACAACAGAAATTCTACCACCAACCACTGAACACGTCATAGCCACGATCTCGTCCCACCTATCATATCCCGATGTCACGAGCTTTCTCAACAAAGGCGAAAAGCGGATGAAAAAGATTGTGAAAATCAAATGAAAGTATGAATTGTTCCAGATCCTCTTCACTGTTGTCCTCCCCGATGCAATCGTTACAAATAAAGACGGTTCAGTACGTATATGCGACGACTACCGAGGCATCAATCAAATCACCATTTTGGATTATAATCTTATGTCGATTGTCGTGTACAACCACATTTTCATTCACATAAATAAGGAGAAACAGTTCCAAATTATCCCACAAAATAAATTTCACAAACTACAAATTTAAAATACCCGCAACGAAAATAACGAATTATTTAAATTTCAAAATTGATATTGTTTATATTTTCTTTTCTCTGCTAGAGTTTCTGATTTGTGTAATAATTCCTTTTTTTAAAAATAAGAAAACGCAATTTTAGAATACAATTGTTTATTAACGCAATATATTTCGATGGAATATCCGTCATCATTAGACGATTTTGATTGTAGCTGTAAAGCTTATATATGTTAAAATGATGATTATGCGATCAATTATGCAATTAATGTTTCACGCAAAAACTTTCAATAAAGTTGATCAGTCATTTGATTGAACATTAATTGCTGGATTAACCGCTTTAATTATTAATGCCTTTAATTATAATTATTTGGATTTTGATTATTTTAAGAACACTCTTTTTTAAAAATTCATTAGAATATTTAAACAAAAACTTAAAACATGATTTTAGAATTTAAAAAAACTTATCAATAAAAGATATTAGTGTTTGAAGATTTGATAAGGGGAATGGATTAGTGGTTTTAAATAAAATAGATTATTTGAATAAACTTGAGTTAGTTTTAAATGGTCCTCAATTTCAGAAGGTTGATAAATTGTGAAAACACAATGTTTTAATAAATATTTTTCATCGGAAATTTCTTTAAATTAAACCTATTCACCAAATTTTTAACAATCTACGCCGATCGCATTAATGGAGAGCTTTCTCTTCTGCAAAATGTCAATTATGTGAAATGAAAGCAGGATCGGACAATTCATGCAAATTGATTTTTATTCGGTTGCAAATGGAAATTATTTTTGTGACGCCTGTGTAAGTGAGTTAGTTGTAAATAAAAATCATAGAAAATTAGACAAAATTGAGTTTCATAGGTGTGAATTTTGTCAGAATTTTTTGTCGGATTTTGGAAAAGTTTTACGGTTGAAAAAGATGGGCGAATAAATAATTTCTGTAAAGTGTGTAACAGCGAGGGATTTAAAAATTATAGGCACAACTCGGTTCTCTATTGTATAGGGGAGCAAATTACTCAGTATTTGGACTGCAAGGTTGACATAAATGCTGAGTGCAGATATGCTACCTCACAGGACCGAGTTGATCTTCAGGTATACATCCCAGGATCGAGGATCCTGTACCTGATAGATGTGAAATGTCCGTACGACACGAAAAAGAACTTAGATAACAGCAACAATAAGAACCTTGACCATTACAAGGCTCTTGCTGTTGCTTGTAAGGCAGCAATGTCAAACTCAACGGTGACAGTGCTCACCCTCCAGGTAGGGGTGCCTAGGGACGTGGCCGCAGAGGAGCACTGACATCTTAACAACTCTCAAGATCCCGCCAAAGGTGATAAGACAAATTGCTATTGACTGCTCTGTATCCAATGTTAAATACTCAGCAGCCCAATGGTCTTATCACCGAGATGGAATAGTTCCAAGCGGGATCCAGAGAATATTTAAAATAAATATAGACAGAATATGAACATGTCGTTCCTGAGAAGGTAGAAGAATTTGATCCGGCCGCCCTGGATGCATTCGTGCAATCTTACAGTTATAGAGTAGGAGTGCAACAGGGGGGTGTATTAGAGATTGAGGATTAACCAGAAGATGATCCATCCGATGATGAGCTAGTCTCCAATCTGTATAGGACGAGGATTGGAGATTCATCAGAGGATGTAGATAACTCATCATGGGAGGAGGATCTGCCCTTCGATGATGAGTTATTAAGGTCGAATCAGTGAGCATAGTGTCGGGATCGGCGGAGACGTTCACCCAAGTGATGGGTGCGGGGGTATGCCACGAGTGAAAGAACCCCTGTGGAAACCAGGGCCTATGCAAATGATACCTTCAAGTTGATGCATGCGGCGAATTTATTTATGTAAAAACCTGGCACTTTTGCTCACTGACAAAATAACAATCGATCCAGCGATTACAACAACCAGTGACAATACCGGACACCATATCCGAGGGTCTTGATTTGCCCTATCTCTCAGCCATCAATCCTAATATCAATTGTAAAGTTAACAACTTTAATTCTTGTCGAATTTTATTATTAAAATTTAAATTATCAATTTGAATTATAATTATTAAAATTTTATTAAACAATATTATTTAATTATGTTGTTTTAATTAGTGTTTTGTTTTAATTCATAATAATAAATTTTCTAAAAGTTGTATGTTTTAGTTTAGGCAGTTACAAAACACAGTGGAATAATCATCGGATGGGGTGTGTATCTCCGTCGTATATTAATTCATTTAAATTTTCTGCAATTCGAGGAAAATAAATATTCATTTGTTTAAATCGATGGATCGATAAAGCAGAACGACAAGCTATCGCGGCAGCACAAAAACCTTGAAGATACTTCCACAGTACGACGGGCATAAAAACATGCGTGTGACTCGATCGGTTTATGAAATGTGCAAAAATGCTCCACAAAAACAAACGGGTGATGTTACTGCTGGCGTTATCAGGTAAAGTGGCAATCGTCTTCAGGGAATTGGTTGAATAATACGAGAGGACTTCAATAAAAGCGCAAGGACGCTTCGCGAAGCTTTCTCGGCGAGTCCGAGACTTTGTGGACAAGTTTTGCTTTCCGACAACTGGAGCCCGGAGAGAGCGTTGATATCTTTTTGACCGACTTAAAGCGGCTATCGGTCGTAATTTGCTGCAGCAAGGGCGAGGGAAAAGCGTTCGTGGCCCAGGCGTTCATATATGGTCTGCCCGAGGCGACCATGAAAAGTGTCTAGGTCGAGGTACAAAGAAAGAATCACGATCTTGATCGGTTGGTTAGATTGGCTACCAGTTTTGGATTACCGAGCAGTGAACATATTCGTATCAATCCACACTGCGGGAAGCCTGATCTGCGCGGAAAAACTGCGTAAATGGAGACGAATGGGCAAATCGTTGGAACTAATCGTTCATCTGTTAAAAATCTCTCATTGATGTGAATGCGAGCGTCCGTTTTACTGTTGAAGATTTTGAAATCTTGAAGAAAATTATTTCTACACTAAGATCATTTTAGATAGCTGTGGTAGCTATCTGCTGAAGCAACGCTACGTTTTTGACGTCAGAAGCCACAATAAATTTTCTTCAACAGGACCTGAAAGCACAATCTCATTTTCTTAGCAAAAAGCTTCTCAAATCTCTTCACAAGCAAATTTTACAACAGTGGTACCATGAAGTATCAATTTTCAATATTTGCACAACCCGCAAGCAACGAAAAGCATTAGCAGAAAAGAAGAGGGTAAAAGATTAGTTCATAAAACTAATACATCTTAAAAACCGATACGTCTTAAACCATTGCAAAAAGAAAATGGTGAAGTACAAAGTTTGGAAGGAAATACTTACATTCCTCGGAGTTTAGAAGAACGAAGTGATTCGTCACAATCAAATAACCATCTTACATTGGAGTACCGACAACAAGAAGTTATTGCGGCTGACTTTTCAAATTCAGTTACAATACATACAGCAGAGCTTGCATCCTATTCAAGTTTGATTAATTATGTGATAAATATCAGTCATGACAGGCAAAAATATATATAATATCGAAAAAGTGTTTTTTTCCGTATCCAAAAACGTTAAAGTATGTTTAGTAATAAATCTGCAACACTGTTAGGATTTTGTTATGATCTAATTTACCAAAATACATGGAATTAGTATAATGACAGATATATTGGAGAGATTTCGCGTCATTTCTGTAAGATAATCCAGGAACACAGTTCCAGGGGAACTTTTAATCCCACTAATAAAGCGGATGAATGGAGAAGTACTGTCTATCAGTATCCAACTGTAGTTTCTACAGGAGTGACTGGTATCACTCATATTCAAACTCAGCTTCTTTCAACAAACGCAGTTATTGTACTGCCGTCTCTGTATGGTGGTAATTCCACTAAGGAGAATGGGACTTGTACGGGCTTTGACTTGGGTTCCCGGGTTAATAATAGTAATTTTATTCCTCCGATTAACAACTCTCTTATTAATAATTTTCTTAATACAAATAAAAACTTTGAATTTCTTCTAAAGAACGGTAGAGTATTCCTCTAAACAGTTTAATAGCTTCTGTCGGAAAAATAATCTTTGTTTTGTGTTTTTGTACTTTTTTGTACCGAATCAAATGGCTTTTCAATCGGCTTTATCGAATAATATTTCGAATTCATCACCGACTTTATCAAATTTTTCCAACTTTGCTAATGTATCATCAAATAATCAATTTTCTGTCCGCCCCCGGTGAGATTGTATGTTTCGAGAACCACCAGGCGGTAAACTCAATGGAGACTCCAGAGAGTAAAAATAAGCCGAAACGGACTCCTGCTCTGAATGACAAGAACTTAAATCCAACTGACTCTATCTTATATCGGTCCAACTCTAATGATTTAAACAACTTTGTTAATAATAATAATTTTATTCCTCCAATTAACAACTCTCTTATTAATAATTCTCTTAATACAAATAAGAACTTTGAATTTCTTCAAAACGACGGTAGGAAAATCTTGAGAGAGAATTTCTCTAAACAGTTGTCGGGAGAATAAACTCTTTATTTTCCCGAATGTCTTTAGAGATTTCTCCCTTTTTCTTAATAAGAAAACTTCGATCTATGATTTCTTTTCTCCTTCAATCTTTGAAGAATTCATTAAGATCAAATTTAAAGGTATGATCAATAAGTTTAATAAGAAAGTCGTGTTCATTTCCCTGGAAAATTCGAATTTGCTCTCGATAAGTTTTTTAAAAGGACTAAAAAAATCTTCCCCGCGTAAGTACTTTGAAATGTTTAAGGATTTCATTATTAACAAAGTGGACTTCCTTCCTGAAGGAATCTATTCTGATAGGGTTCTGTCCTGCTTTCTGGATTCTCTCAATAAAACAAAAGCTAAGAAAAAAGGAAAAGTGAATAATAAATTTCAGGGTATTAATGAACCTTCTGGTAGAAAATTTTCAGTCAACTTTAAAAGTTTCAAATCAAAACTGAAGCACTCTCTTTGCTAGCTGGAACACTTTGGTCGATCTACCACTTTTTGATAACTTTTACCAGTTCCTTCAGAGCTCTCCAGCCTTTGTCTTCAACAGACCCTATGAAAACTCTCTTATTGTGTCATTTTTAGATAGTCTTTCTCCAGTGAATAAGTCATTTAATATCCTTTTATCTTGTTTTTCAAACTTTATTAAAAGCAAAGTTTATTATAAGCAAGTTTATCAAATTCAAAACTAAGAGAACTTTTGATAGATTTTCTAAATATATTAATTTGAATAAGATTGATGACAAAAATAAATTCAGTAATGAAACATTTAATGACTTTTATGGTTCTCTTGCTCTTATTCCCCAGGCAAAAAACTCCTGCAGTCCTTTTTATTTGAAATTAAAATTCAAAACTAACCAATCTCACAAAATATGTTCTTCTTGCCAATCTGTCACTGACACTGTTAGAGAGATGTGAGAGATGTGACGTGAACTGTGTACCTTGTGAAGAGGTTATTAATCTTACGGGTGCTGTTCTCCTGCTCTGCAAAGTTCCAGTGCTGATAATTAAGAGTCTTTCTATCTTTTTCTTCTTTGCCCCCTTCCCTTTTCACTCAGAAAATGTGTCGTAAAACACTAAACGAAATTGTAACAAATCACTGTGTTTACAAAAAAAATAAAAAAAATAAATAAAAAATAAAATAATTTGTTTGCAAAAAAAATAAAGGCAAGTCGGATAATTATGTTAAAAAACTTAATTTTTTAAATTTAGATACACATCACCCCAAAAAAAACTGGATTTTTATCATTTGTAACATGTGTTTTTTTTTGTTGCTGCTGAACTGTACCAAGTGATCTATTTTATCTAAATGCCTCGAAGATAAACTCTCTCTTATTCGCAAAATGGATGAATTTCCAAAATTTAGTGAACGTCAATTAGCATTTGCCTTAAATGTATAACAACAATTCTTCGATTGCAACAACAACGTCAAGAAATAGAAGGAACATTTGGTGGACCTCAGAGAAAGCGTCGGCAAGAATCTAAAGACATTGAAGTGGTTTCGGGAGGCCAGATATCGAGACATTTCGATCTTTGGAACATTACTGTTTACAAAAGCGAAAGACCTGACTGATAGAATTGGAAAAGCCGATTTCAAACCAACTTAATGGATGACTCAGTAGATTTAAAAACCGCAATGACATCTGCTGTAAAGTTGCCCATGGTGAAAAGAAAGATGCTGATGTTGCAGAAGCCACATCATTGGTCAACAATATTATCCTTCAAATTCCTAACTCATTTGCTCCAGAAGATGTTTAAAATGCTGATGAAACAGGCATTTACTACAGGGACACGTCAGATGAAACCCTCCCTTTTCGTTTTTGGCTGGATCAAAAAGGTAATGGATCGTATCACTGTTCTTTTGTGCGCCAACATGACTGGATCTCATCGTCGCCCTTTACTTGTCATTGGAAAGAGTAAAAACCCGCGTCGCTTTAAAGGTGGTCAACCAACGTCCCGTGAAAAATAAATATAATCAAAATGCATGGATGACCTCAGGGATATTCAGAGAGTGACTGATAAACTGGGATTCGCAACTTCACAGAGAGAAACGAAAAGTGCTTCTATTCCTTGATAACTGTTCGGCTCATCTAAATGTTGAGAATTGTTCAAACATTAAGCTGCGCTTTCTCCCATTAACATCATTATAATAAACTTGGTGAATCCCTCACAAAACATCTTTGAAGTCGACATTATGTCACCAATATCCGACCTCATACACCTTTTAGGGTCCATCACCAAACAACCTTTCCCCACATCACATGTTTTCAAACCGCTTGTTTTCTAACCTTTCATGATTCCAATACGGGAGTTTCCCACACCACTGTAACTTTAAACCCCACAATACCTGGAAGAGGTGACAATGGCGAAGAACCACAGATAGACTCTCAGATCACTTTTGCGATCACTGCCGTCTTGTTTTTTCTTGGATAAAAATGACTCACCAAAAGCTTGGCTCAACCTTATGGATTTTCGACTGAAATCCCAAAACATTAAGACTCAAAACAGTCTATTCAATCATCTATTAGACATGCTGTCGATGTCATCCCTTCACTTTCCTGACAGTTCATTACCCCTCATTCTCACAACCGATGCATCAAACACAGGTATAGGTGCCGTACTCATGCAAGTACGGGGAGTCCATCTAGTGCCCATCGAATTTTACTATCACAAGCTCTCGCCTGCCCAAACGCGCTACTCCACTTTTGATCGCGAACTTTTGGGACTCTATTTGTCTACCAGACATTTCGAACACCTCATGATTCCCCGTAACACCACAGTATATACTGACCACAAACCGTTACTCTATGCGATGACCATGAAGTCACCATCACCGAGACAATAGCGGCAGATCAGCTATCTCTCCCACTTCAACATGGAAATCAGGCACATCAAAGGAGCTGATATTGTTGTGGCCGATTGTCTATCCAGAACAGACATCGGCAGTCTCATCTTCGAACCACTTTTCACGATGGAGATACTAGAATAAAAATGGGTCGACATTATGTCACCAATATCCGACCTCATACACCTTCCGACACAAAAGGATCTTTCTCAATTCAAGACACATCACATAGACACATTGTTATAGTAAAAATCTCTCCTACTTATTTTCTTGTTTACTAGTGTAATTAAATTATTAACGTCTTCTTTTTATTGAATTATTAGTTAATTAATTAATTGCAACTTGATTAACTACTAGTTTTGATATTTATATTTATTAGTGTATTTATTTCTTAAGAAAGAGTTGATCGATATTTATATACCCATAATTTGTCTAACTTTAACAATAATAAAAAAAATTTTAATATTAAACTAAAATTTTTAATAACTTAAATTATGAATTTTGTAAGATTTGGAAGTATAATTTATAAGATATTTTAATTCTCAACATTTAAATAATTATTAATGTTATTAAATATCTATATATCTATATCCATATTCCTATTTATAAGAAACGGTTAAAAATAGAAATACTAAAAATATCCTCAAATAAATACATTTGTTTAAATAAACAGAAATTTTGTATAAAAATTCAAAAATTGTAATTTAATAAATTATTTTAGTCCAGGCGTATTTTTTTCGTTATTTGAATGTCGTTCTTAACATGGTGACCATGACCTCTGAAATACTCCTAGCCAGAGTAATTGCAGACCGGTATATAAAAGGCAAAGACGGGGAATTATCCATCACCAAATGCGATTCAGGAAAGGTTCACAACAGGGAAACGCAGACATGTTGTCAAGAAAAGATCGTTTATGTACTGTATTTCAATACTCCATAGAACAGATTGTTCCGCTCCCTTTTGACAATGACAACACAAACGAAAGGAAAAAACAGTAAAGATACAGTCAGATGAACCATTCGAGAAAATTTACATTGACATCTGCGGGTCTTTTAGAAACTTTAAAAAAGGAAAAATATATTATCGCTATAATTGATCACTTCAGTAAATGCATAGTTCTGACGGCATATGCAATGCAAGAAGAAAACACAATTGTAAACATCATCAATAAGAACTGGATTATGAAATTCGGCTCACCTAAAGAAATATATGTGGATTGTGGAAGGAGCTTCATATCTAAGAAGATGGCAGGCCTAGCGGCAAAATAGCTTGCCATCTTAAGGTAGGTACTACCTTAATATTTTCCAGCCCATACCACCACAATACTAACGGAATCATAGAATGGCAAATCAGAACGATACGGGAATATATAAATGCTTCGTTGAGAGACAGAGAAAAAACAAATTGGGCTACATTACTTCCTGAAATAGAAGGGATGACATCGACAGCATGTCTAATAGATGATTGAAATAGAAATAGAAATTAGTTTAAACGCCACAGTACATAAAACAACAGGTTTCAGTCCCGCAGAGGTAAAATTTGGAAGGTAGATTAACCGTTCGGGTTGCTTACCAATGAACAAGATGCCCCTGGCAGATATTATAAAAAAATTAGAGAGAAACAAACAAAAAACACCGAAATAACATGACGACATTTTCAGATATGGGAGGTGGTTTGGATAAAGAAAGAGATTCGAGACAAGCACTAAGACAATTACGAAGGTCCATATACAATCATAGACAAAATCCACGATAGGAGCTAAATACTTCATAACTCAGACAACAAAATAGTCATCCGTAACGTTGAGAAATTAAAAATCTTAAAAAAAGGGGGTTGTATGATTTGTAAGTATAATTTATAAGATATTTTAATTCTCAATATTTAAATAATTATTTATGTTATTAAATATCTATATCCATATTCATATTTATAAGGAACGGTTAAAATAGAAATACGAAAATATCCTCAAATAAATACAATTGTTAAATAAACAGAAATTTTGTGTGAAAATTCAAAAATTGTCATTTAATAAATTATTTTAATCCAGGCGTATTTTTTTCGTTATTTAAATGACGGAAGAAACAGGAGACATTTATACGACCAATGTCGTTCCTAACAAATTTAATTATTTAAATTTGTAGCGTTTCTCCATGATCGGACAATATGAACCTCGGGATGTGTGGAATTGCAATGAAACAGGACTTAACTATCAGAACCCTCCCTCAAAAAGTTTTGTCGCACCCGGTGATGATTGTAGGGGTATTGCCAACTTTCGGCAATAGAGTTTTTATATTTGCCAAAAACATAACTTCCATAACACAGCCATTGGATATTGGTTTGATAAAGGCATTCAAGGATCATTACAATAATTCTCTTGTTGATTTTTTGGCAACTGAAGATGATTTAAATAATGATCTATTTAAAAACATTAATATTAAAAATGCTATTGTTTTTACTCCTGTTGCCTGCGAGTTAATATCCAAAGAATCGATTATTAATTGTTTCAAAAAGGCATTTTCCAAAAAAGAAGAAACCAACCAAAATATGAAAATTCATATGCTTGAGGAAGACATAGAGGACGTTATTGTTGAGGTTTATGAAGAAAATTTATCAGAACCGCTGGAGGATACCGGAAAAGCTAAAATTTGTGAAAAAGTTCGTTATGATAAACTAAAGCTGGATGGGAAAAACTTAAAGAATTGGAAGATGTTATTAAATATATACATTTTGATGTTCAAAAAGAATACATTAAATTTAGAATGCAATTTAATAATTTTTTAAGGAAGGAATTTAAATTTGAGAAAAGAATAACTGATTATTTTAAAAAATTGGAATAAATTTTATTTAGTTTTTCGATGTTTTTTAACTTTTTGGGTATTTTTTGGTTTTGGGGGCAAAATTTGATATTTTTTGCCCCAAAACCGAGGGTGGACTGTAATTACAATTTCTTTTATAAACTTTGTTTTAATAATAAACCTTTTTAAAAAACGAACTTTGATTTTTTTATATTATTCAATTTTATGATGGATAATTGTTTTTTCGTCCACACACAGTTCGGAAATTCTCCGTAGGATATTTATCATTTGGCACTCCGGTTCAATCCGTTGAGTGCCAAAATTATTCAATTGTTGGTTAGGTTTTTATCAAAAACCTCCACCAACAAAATTAAATAATTATTTTTAATTATGGAGTTTTCATTAAGTAAAATTTTAATTATAAAATATTTTCAATATTCATATAAATTGAAAGCTACATACATAAAAGCTACCAGAATGGAAAATCGCTTTATTTATTTAAAGTATTTCAAGTTTAAAAAAACTCCAAATAGTAATCCTTCTTTTAGTCATATAACATTACTTTAAATAAAAATACGGAATTTAAGAGAAAAAGTATTGTATAAGATATTGTATCAGATGACTCGACTCGCAAAATATTTAAGATGACTCAACTCGACTTGTGACTCGTAAAAATTTTAGTGTCTTCTCTCGTGAAATGTAAAATATTAAGAGTGACTCAACTCTTTACTCGTAAAACGTTTGAGATTCAACTCGCAAAAGATTTAGGGCGATTCCATTCAACTCGAGTCGAGAAAATAGTGACTCGACGACAACAATGAATTAAACTACGGAAAGCTGATGTTATTTTAAAGATATATTGTGTGAGTCTTATCGGGTTTTTATTTAAAGCATCATGATATTTAGATTGAATAAATAAAATACATTACTGTAATTATATTTAAAATCATGATATAATATGTACACTAAAACCTCGATTTGCGTCGTTTCGATTTGCGTCGTTTTCGAAGTTGCGTTGTTCTTGAAATTTCGTGATTTCAGAGTTGCGTCGTTACAATTTCGATTTGCGTTGCGTAAATTTTATATGTACATATAAAGGGGATTTCGCATTTCGATTAGGGGATTTCCAGGAAAAATAATTTTGGTTTTGATAATTACATGTAATTTATAGTTAGTTTTTCTAGGCTTTGTATATAATGGTACAATTTACATAATGGCCTTTCTCAAAAGTAAATTAAAAGTTTTGATTAAAAATAATTTAGTTGTTAAAAAATTATATTAATTGTTAAAAATTTAGTTCTTAAAGTGTTGGTTAAAAAAACAATAAGTGTTTGTAAAATATAAATTTAATGGTGGTTAAATAAATTAAAAGTGTTGTTAAATAAAAACTATAATGAGTCAAAAGCGCAAACAAATTAGTTTGAAACTGAAATTAGAAGTGTTAAAACGTTTTAAATCTGGTGAAAAATCTGTTGATATTGCCAGAAATCTTAGTTTAGCTCCTACAACAGTGAGAACAATTTGTAATCGAGATGCTGAGCAAATAAAAGAGTTTGCTAAAACCAGTACACCATTACAATCAAAACAAACTAGTACCAAAGTAAGAAGTTCAATTATGGTAAAAATGGAGTCCCTACTTAGCATTTGGATAGAGAACCAAAATCAGCGCCGGATGCCACTCAGCAAAATGATTATACAGAACAAAGCCTTAAGTATTTTTAATGACATTAAAAAGAATTCGCCACCATCAAGCGGAAAAAATTTAGAAAAATTCAAAGCTAGTCAAGGTTGGTTCGAACGGTTTAAAAGTAGAGCAAAACTTAATAATGTTGTCTTGAAGGGAGAAGCTGCCAGTGCAGATATAGCAGCTGCTAATAAATTTAAAATAGAATTAAAAGCTATTATTGAAGAAGGTGGTTATTCTTCGAAGCAAATCCTGAATGTTGACGAAACTGGCCTTTATTGGAAACGACTACCAGGCAGAACTTTCATATCCAAAACTGAAAAATCTTGTCCTGGATATAAGGTTAGTAAAGATCGGCTAACACTTCTTCTAGGAGGAAATGCAGGTGACTTCAAATTTAAACCCTTTCTGATTCACCACTCTGAAAACCCAAGGGCTTTTAAACATGTGGATAAAAGTGCTCTTCCGCTTTATTGGCGTTTAAATGAGAAAGCATGGATGACTGCAGCACTATTTAAAGATTGGGCAGAAAATTGCTGTGTTCCTGAGTTGAAAACTTATTGCCGAACTCAAAATATTGATTTTAAAATGTTGATATTGGTAGACAATGCTCCATCACACCCAATTTATCTCGACGAAATTTCAGCAAATGTGAAATTTATTTTTATGCCACCAAACACCACATCCATCATACAACCGATGGATCAAGGTGTGATATCAAATTTTAAATGTTATTACCTTCGACGAACGTTTAGTCAGCTTCTTGAATCAACTGATGGAAATGATAAGCCTACCAAAATTCTGGAAAAATTACAACATCTTGATGGCTATCGAAAATATCAGCCATTCATGGATGAAAGTTAAAAAAACATGTATGAACGGAGTTTGGCGTCAACTATGGGCAGAAAGTGTTTCTAAAGATGTAGAAGTTGATATTCTACCAACCGTACGTAAAGAAATTGCTGAATTAGCTAGAGAAG